>JBAJMU010000002.1:20107790-20180169 GCA_037952995.1 Hyposoter didymator
TCTGTTCCTTTCCCCTTTTGGGACGATGAGCGTTTTGCTGTGATTCCACTAAAGTTTCCTCGTCTTCCCCGGAAACAAACTCCTCAGGATGGTTGTCCATTTTCTCATGCGTAGGCTATACCATAACAACCAGCTCATCCTCTCTACATAACAACTCCTGTAATTCCTTTTCCTTTTATTTTCTCCGAGCCTTTCACTCTTTTCGTCGACGAGGGAAAAAAAACTGGGACATAAATCTCTGTAACACTAAATGCTGAATGAGAAAGCGCAACGTGGGTTTTTGATGGTACTGGGCACGCTATAAACCACCCCGCCCAGAACCAATCAAATTTCGATTCACCCTCGTGGGAGCACGCACACATCTCTCTACTGTAAGGGATGAAAAGCTGGCGTCATAGTTCACGAGCTACACAAGCGGAAAACACGATTATAAATCGTACCGTTTTGCCAATTTTTTTTTTCCCAGTAACGACGCAGTGAAACATTGCAAAAATTTATATTTCCAAATTTTAATAAATTCTTCTCTGTCGATAATTTTTTATCGAAAGGAATATCCGAATGAATAATTTTATTGTACCACAAGCCCTTTCAGTAAAATGTTAAAAAATAAGTAAAGTTTGTACTAAAATTCAGCGATTGTCCAGACCTTCGTACTCCCTTCGTTGCCTCAATACTAAATTATGTAAACCGACAACTCACCAGGAAGCACTCAACCCTTTTGAACCCTCCCAAGGGTTAATGTCATTTTCTAAAGGGTGCTCTCAAACCTCGAGTCAAGAAGGGATAACAAAATTTTGACAAAACGTCCACTCGACAAATGTGGTCCGAAGGGCTTGACATTTTGTAATTAGAGTTGTGTGTTTAATATCAAACATTTAATCGCTCCTGGAAAGTCCGATGGTGAATGAGATCAATTCGAATTTACTGTTCATCCGATTGTTCCATGATTTATTCATTTTTTTCATGTCTCCCACCGTAATAATTTTCCCCCTTGCTTTCTGTCTCGGTGAAAAACGATTCGCGCTCTCCCCAGGGTGTTACAACCCTGTACTACCCTGTAATATCGATCTTTGAGACTTCGTGCCCTGCGATCGTTTGTATCAATTTGAGAATAATTTTCCCAAAGTGACATTTAGTATGTACACGACCAAGTGCACTGGAGCTTGCCTCGCGAAAGAGAAAGAAAGTGTATTTCGTAAGAGTACATTTTCCTGACTACTTTCTATAAATCGTAAGGATTATGACACTAAGTTTCTGCAAGAAACAATGTGAGGGAGATACGAAAATAATATCCATGCGTTAGCAGCAAAAAAACTCAGTGAAATAATAATTTCATTAAATTTATTTATCAGGAAGCTTTTTTATGAACTGTTAATGTTCGAACGAGCATAGAACGACGCTTAAGGAGCATTTATTTATTCATCGGGTTCAGCCAAGCTCTGAGCCAGTTTACACGTTTTGTATATGTATCGAAAAGTTTGGGACAATTTTGTACAGTTTGATCTTACGAAACAAGCCGACAAAGAAGTTCCGACGACGTCGAGTAAAAGTCGTGGAGCCCAAAGCGCACTTAGAGAAAAGACTCTTGCTCTGTATTGGCTGAACGAGGGCCACATAGTCGACTCGCAGCGGGACATTAACCAGATCACCGGATGCCCCCACGTGACAAGTTTCTCACCCACTCGAAAACATATAGTCCCAACTTTATCGAATAAATACTTTTTTTTCCTCATATTCTCAATTTCGTGAGTTTAGTCGTTTTCGAATTTAAATAGACATTCGATTTTTATCTTCTGCCTTGGAAATTCGCTAAAGTGGACTTGAGACTATCAGCTCACTGCTGGGTACTTTGATACTTGAGTGGTTTTCTCCATAAACCTGTAGAGACCCTCAATGTAATGTTGTCCGTAAGTAAGGGTGGAAAGGAGATGCGCTTGAGCACCTGGGACTTTGATAACGGCTGCGCAGGGTACAAAATTCTTTACCATTAATTATTTAATCAAAAATATTGCTCTTATCCGAAACTCATGCATTAATGATCGAGAAGCTCGTGCTCTTTGTACTTTTTTTTCCTTTGACAATTATTGGCAAATTTTTCATTTTTTCCTTGAAATAAATTTTTGAAAGTCGTTTCTTGCTAATCCCAACGTATTATTTTATCAATTCCCCATTACCGAAGCCCCATGTCCTCAAATTTTCCAATCAACGCGTAAACAAATCTGTTCATAGAGGAAGATCGGAGCTTGTAAAAGAAAAGCTGAAAGAAAAAGAAACAAGTGGCAAACGCATCACAAAATGAAACTGATAAATTCAGAATTTCGAAAATGTAAACTGAATGCAACACTTTGTGGTGAAAAAATATCGTGCAGCAATTGAGTGGAATTCGACAGCTAGATAATGCGACACATTTTCGGCCTGAAATATGGACGTATAAAAGCGTTTCTATTTATGGATCAAGATCGAGCGAACCGATTGAATAAATGCATTTAGTTGCAGTTATCGTTTGGCGAGTTCGACCCCATGTTTATGTTAATTAGCTGGATAGGAGGACAGCAAACACTCTGAGAAGGTGAGTGACTTTATATTCCAAGAATGAAAAATCTAACGAAGTTACAAACGATTGTTTCGAAATGGAAATGGTCATCGAAATTAATAAAATTATGCAACTGGAAATCGTGGATGAAGAGAACAAAAAGAAGTGAAGAACAGAACTAGTGACAATGTTGCAAATGAAAAATTTGCAACGAAAATTATTTTTGGGTACATTAGGAGCGCTTAATGGAAGTCAATAGATTATTTTTTTTTTCGTGGACCGAGGATGCGTTTGCAAAGTTTTTTTTGCCGGTGAGGAGATCGGACCTGGTCAGCGGATATTTTGCTGCTGTAGTTGCTGCACTCGTCCGTGAATTCATGGCCGGTTTTCTCTCCGCCCCACTCTTCCCGCGCCGTGGGCCCTGCGGGATTCTCTTTTTTCCTCTCGTTTTTTTCCCTTCCTCTTTATCTCTTTTTTTCTTTCGAAAACGTCGGTCCACTCTTTTTCTCTCTCTCTCTCTCTCATTCTCTAAGTTCCATCCACCCCCAAGATGGGCTTTTGTCTTATTATTTTGTCGAGAGACTTGCCAGGTATCTCGGGCAATACGAGTCCCCCTTTTTCTCATTTTTTATTTTTCTTCCTCCTTGTTTTCTCTCTCTCTCTCTTTTTCTTGCTTCCCTCGCTTTTTTTCTTTCTCCTTCTGATTCGTTGACTTTGGTCAGCCTGCATAAACTTAGCGGCTTTATCTTCCAAAATTTTTATAGCGAGAGAGGTTTCGCGACGAACCAAAACTGAATCGACAACCAGGACGACTCCGTAGGTATATATGAGACATTCTCCCTGACGTGGCTTTTTTTTTTATATCGTCCAGAACTTGAAATGTCCTTTCGAAACTGCAAGTGAACTTTTTCGTAATTGATTTTAAATTTCAGTTTATTCACGCCAATTCGAATAATCAATCGCGACATCCGAATTGTCAACGTTATTTAAATTAGAATGCACATGGAGAGCCAGTTTTTTCAATAAAGAAAAGTCTTGCAATTACTTTTCCAATTTTTCGATATTATTACTTGGAAGAATCCAACTTCCGGTCGTTGTTATCGTATCGTGAAATTTTAATGATACATATGCGTCTACGTACCAACTCGATCTAAGAATGCTGCGACAAATTAATTTACGAAACGGTGTAACTTTATGATTCAATTTATGTGCGTCGTTAATTATACCAGTTTAAAGTTATTCTCCTCATTCTTCTCTCTCTCTCTCTCTCCCTGTCTCTCTTCCTCTCTTTCAACTGGGAATGATCGAGAATATGTGTGACTTTGCAGTTTACATTTTATTTATCCGAGTTTCGATCTCGCAGACTCATATTTCACGGCTATCTCGTATTAAATGAGCAATTATCATCGTTAACGACGTTGCGCGTTGATGAATTAGAGATAGGTAGGAATTTATGAATATACATGTTCCCGTGCGATAGGAAAATCGCTTATTATCAACTTGTGTTCAAAAGCAAGCGTAGGAGGAGTGAAAATTCAATTTAAGTGGGAATAACGAGAAACAGCAATTAAACCGAAAGGCGAACATTTAGTTGAATGTTGTTTGGCAATTATTCATCGTGTATTCATCGAGTTGCTTTCCGCCATTGAAACAATACACGTACGAGTCTTTCCACACGTTCATCTATGAATTCCCAATGAAAAAGATTCATTCAGTGTCTCGCGAAATAAAACCTCGACGAGAAATAAATTCACACGGACTGATGTCGAGCTTGGAACTACAACTTCCCGAGAAGCAATGCTCTTTCCTTCTTCAAAGAAATTCAGTGAATTAATTTCCTTATTGGAGGTATTTGTCAAGTGCGACTTGAAACTCATGATGGCCCTGCGAGAAAAATGTTTGCGACGGTATTAAACGAGGTTTGGAGTGGCTCAAGAGATCACTGCAGTAGATTTTGGCTCTAGCACAGCTTACATGTCAGTGAAGTCATTTATGAGATGGGAAATATTTAATTCTCTCTTTTACTCGCTTCCTCTTCGTCCATTTCCTCGTTTCTCACCGTTCCCACGAGTCTTGCAAAATTGAATTTGTACATCACATTTTATCTCGGCATGTATGTTGCATCTGTATGTAACGAGAGTTGATGCAGATCTTATGCACTCAGCAACATTTTCCATTAGCTCAAGAGCCATGAGTTACTCCTGGATCTCGAGAGGTGCAAATTTTGTTGGAAATTGTAAACGTTGGAAATCTGAGCGTGACAGACGTCGGGCAAACGGGATTTTCAATTATTTGCGAGCGATACTCTTCTATTTGTTCAACTGCCACCAGTTGATTCTCTCAATTATTTGATCTCGAGTGTAAATGCAATTTGACACGAGAAGCATATCATTTCGTCCGTTCATTTTTGTCGTTTTGACATTAGCTTTTCGACAATATGTAAACTTCTACCTTTTTGTACTTTCCATATTTATCTTTAGTGGCGTGTAAGCTCGCATCGTTAACTGTTTCAAAATTAAATTACATGCTTTTCCTTAGCACAAAAAGGAAAAGAAAAGATTTTTTTTTACAAATTATCGAGTTTCAGATGCAACAGTATAAAAAATCAGGCATTATCCGTCGCGGATATTCGCGAATTTAGCGATAGTCAATGAGGATTTAACGTTTTGTTCATTTCGATAATTAGGAGTCAAGATTTGGATATGCACGGGCGAAACATACTTGACACGGTTTTCTATGAAACTAATGGACTTGGAAATTCGATAATTACGATGTTAATGAATATCGTTCGCAAGTCGATAGTTTGCCCGAATATTTTCGCTTTCGTTGTAACTTTTTGACCTCAAAAGAAGAATTGATCAATTTTCTCCTTATTATTCTGGAGGTATTTATTTCTGCTTCCGGAACGATAATTGAGTAGAGCTCGATTTTCACTTTTGAGCATCCGCACGACTTTTCAAAGTATAAACATAAAATCTCGGATCCAAAATCTTTTCGGGATTGCTTACAATAATGGAAAGAGTTGAACAATAAGATAAAAAGACTGGTGACTAGAAGAGAGGCTGCGTCTGGCACTGGTTGAACGACCAAAAAATAAAGAAGAGTGTCGGAAGAGCGGATTGTAAAACTTACGATGGCTAACTTGGCAGAGGACGCGATTCAGATAGATAGGGAAGGATAGGAAGAGAAAAGTGTTTAACGATCTCGGCGTGATGACGACTAAGCGGCCAAGAATTTACGAGCCAATCGAGAATATTCGTCCAATCTGTGTGTAAGAGAGATAGAAATGAGAGACGGAGAGATGACCTGGGTACGAAAGAATTCACGAATACGCCGGGATAATAATGTCAAACACATGCTCTAAGAGTTTTGTACGAATTAATATAAACACGAATGCACGTTTATCGTCATATAAATATTGCTATATATTTTTTCACATATCGTTACAGTTCAATAAATATCTTTTAGATGTATTTACAAAGCGGTATAGGTTGCAGGCATTGGGAACAAGAATTATAACAGAATTAAAACGTGGCTTTTTCCCTCCGTCTTTTAATAGCCTACGACCGAGAGTATCGAGTCCTCCGAGGCGACGGTGGGGCCCGTCTCACTTTTTTTCTTCATCAGTCGCTTCATATTTCGAGCTCGTTTTTTCTATATTCCCATACAAAGACGTTTACATTATATTACATCAGTGATTTTAGGATGAAGAAAAAAAACAACAAAACAAAAGAACCAGTCGTTCACTGCAATGAGACAATCACTCGTACTTTCTCGCTGAGGAGGTCGATTAATTTTTGTTTTAATATATATGGCACTAACTCGATGCGACAGCTTCTTTCGAGTTTTCGTTTGTTTATTTATCTTTCATATTTTTCATAACGAACGACACAACCGCACTGGCGCAAAACGAGCATTCATATTTCATATAATCCTCATTCGTCGAGAGCAGAATTGGCTAACGCGAGATGTTGACTCGTGAAAAGTTCACAAAGTCGAAAGTGTTGCTCGATATATCGAAAAGGACGACGCACCACTTTTGATTGTAAACGATGCTTAATGTCGTTCAGAATTTAACATCGCACTCGGTACTTGAGCCGCAAAAACACTTGCAAGAGATCACACGAGAGCTGGTTTAGTCATAAATTAGAGTTTTTCTAATGCTCGACTGTTGGTCAATAATTCGCGAGTCAGTCTCCAAACTTGCTTGGCCGCGTTCTCCAATCCACTCGGAGATTTTCCTTTGAAGAGATCGAGGTTGGGTAAGAAATAGTGCGGGCATCTTCGGCACTGGAGGCTCGATATGAGCTGGAGAAAAATTCCATTTATTCGATCACCCAAACATGCCTCGTCCCACTCGGCCTCGTGAGGATGCTTCTCGCACTCGTACAACAAAAGCGTTTTCATGTGATAACTCGTGACTGGATTTCCCGGTAAATCGAGATGACGGTCCCGCAATGTTTTGAGTATACTGAGGCAACGCTTTCTACTTGCACCCTGAAGAAGACGATTCTCTGCGTCTATGAAGGACAAAGCCCACGCGTCACCCTCCATTGCCGATTGCTTTCCCTGTAGACCGATACACTCCTTGGACAACATATCGAAACCCTCGGCTTTCACTTCAGCCACGATATTCGGATGGGGCCATGGAATATGGGGTATGGGCCAGTGGGATGCCGATCTTGGCCACAAACCGGCGCACTTGAACGCCGGTGTTATCTGGACGACGTATCTTTCTCGTATGCGCAGCTTAACCTCCGTAGTGTCTGCGATCATTTTCACCGAGTCCCTGTACGCGCACTTGTCGCAAGCTTGAGCAACGAGAGTTTGAAATCTCGAACGAATTTTACGCGCTGAGAGATAACCGGATGCTGTTATAAACTCAACCCACAATGACATCGAACGTTTACGACCGTCGCTGAGCTTGAGCACAGCGCAACCTGGCAATGTCCCGTCGTCGACGAAATTCAACACTCCCATTTGATTGAGATAAATAACGATTTCGAACTCGGTCGGTGATATGACATCGAGACCGTCGAATCTGCCGTTGTAATCCGTCAATGATGAGATGAACCGAGGCTCCTGGACCTCTACTTCTTTCAGCACATCCTGAACAACCCGGCAAACTTCCTGAATCGTCTTGGCAACTTGAGCCTTCCTTGTCATTACGCGCTCCCCGAAGTACTTGTTTATTTGGTAGACCATTTTCGACTGGGCTGCTAACATATCAGCAGGGACGAGCATCTTGAGACTACCCTCCAAAGTCTGAGGGTTTCCAGTCTCGTAAACAGTTTTCCAATCACCGCATTCTTTCCGATAGTCCAGAACCGTTCCAACGATTAAAACCGGCGCGTGGTTTGTTTCGACGTTCCTCTTGATGAACCACGTGGATCAATCGATGTAATCCTACGGCCGTCGGTACTCGTTGATCTAACTTGACTATTTGCAATATTCCACGCGGCTCCTAATCTCCTGATTAGTCGATTCTTCAATTATGCACTGGAGAGATGAGCGTCAAGCGAAGATCCAGTCTTTGATAAATCGACACACTGTGCTCTCGTTCGAAATCTCTGTATAGTGAGAGCCAGAGCAGAACGTGGTGCCGGTTGGTCTCGGCTCTGAAACGGCAGATTGCAGACTGTGCTGGTTCACCTCTGCTTGCCGCCCACCCTCTACGAAAGACGGAGTCTCGCGAGGCCAGGTGAGAGTCCCAGCCCTCGATTCAGTAGGCAACGCCTCTCATCGTTATCCGCCAACCAACGAGCGAACGGCGGTAAATAACGAGACTCCGCCTTCTCTCCGAGTCTCTCGTTGCTGGCTGCATCGATCGGGGCAACTCCGACGTGTGTGTATACCGCGGTAAAGTGAACCCACAGCGCGCAGAAGATGTTCACTCGCAACACGCTCCTTCTATACATCATTCCGCAACTCTCTTTCTTCTCGCTTTTCTACAAGAGCTTTGCATTAATTTCTTGCAGTAATGCCTTCTCTTGTACATACGCGCAAGCTACATCAGTATTTGTTGTAGTATACAATGCCCCCGAGTCCTGCTCGTGCATAAATTATCCCGCCGTAGTCCCAGTTCCGGAACACGAGCCTCTATCCCAGCTCGAAAATTCCTGTCCACCACCCTTTCTTCCTTGTCAATCCTCACACCGCAATGTCAAATATGGCGGCTGCGTTTGCGGGGTGAGAGGCGGAGCAAACGTTTAAGAAAGCCGGATATTCATTTTTCGATAGTTATCGAATAGGGTAAAAGGAACTGCCTCCTTGTGCCATTGATGATGGATGACACAAAGCAATCATCGGGTTATCACGTCGCGGAAGAGCATCGTGCCGATCATGCGGTGAGATCGGTTGCTCTCAGGAGATTTTAGTCCGTCGTAAAATTGCAGAAAACATTTTTCGAACATATTAATTATCTGGAGAAATTGACGAGGACTCTCGATCATGGAGAATATAATTTTGAGAATATACGAGAAACGATCGAACCTTCTGATAGTCGGCCAGCCCGACGGCCAGACCATCTTTGGTCACAAATTCCTCCGTTTGTCCTGACCGGTCTTGGAAACATTCGTTATTTGGCAGGGCTCACCACATATAGCAAACAATCGTGAGCGCGTTCATAAAGACTCTGCAAACTGCATCGCGAGGCTGATAAGTCATCGAATCGATTAAGTACGATTACCGCTAGTAATTGCATCGTACCACGCCGCATCGATGATAGACCAAAATGGACGACTGCGAGGCTGCGATTGTTCCTCGATTCCATGAAAAAAAAACCAGCAACATTCGAGAACTCGATAAGCCACTTCTGGGCGATTTTTTATACCATCACTGTTGCCACTTGTTCTCAAACAGTTATAAACTCTAATTATCGCTTGTTAGCAAGATAGAGCACGAGCATAGCTCAAATTTCATTCGATAAAATACTTACTGCTCAGTTTCTCTGCATGGCTCAGTCGCATTCGGTCGAAGGTGGGATTGAGTTGACCATTTAACACGATATCTCGTTCGGTGACGCTTGTCAACGTAAAGTAGGACTCAAAGATAAGACCAGACAGAAACGAGTTATTTTACTCAATTCGAGGATTCAGTAGCAAGAAAGATTAGAATTAATTTGCTTGCTTTTAAATGCTGTATATATATTCTGATGTTAGTACATCACGTCACATTTGCAGAGGGAACGATGCAAGTGACTAATTTACTTTTTTTTTTCTAGACCATCAGGCTATCTGCTTAACAAGAAACTGGTATGCAATGTGCATCAAATTGAAATATGGTTATTTCTGTCATATTCTCCAATAATTATTTCACCCACGTTGACCCGTTCCCATACGAGATGTTTTATACAGGCATTAAAATTTCTCGTATAAATTGAATCGTTATCTCGATTTCGAGATCAACCAGACTCGATCGTGATTCCCTCACTAATTAATAGCTACCGCGTAGCGAAATGACGAAACGATTATTCTCGAGATAAAAATGTCTTGAGAAACATTTCATCGCAGATTTACGACGATTATGGAGGCCCCTTTGGACTTGAATTCAAAAAATTTATTTATGTATATTAAACAATACACGAAAAATAAAATCATCGAGGTGTTTTTTTGCATCGCTAAAGCACGTGATTGATGGAGGGAGACATTGGGGAGAGGAACGACTTGAAATTACGTTCGGTGTAAGGCAGCAATTAATAAACTATATACAAATTTATAATTGACGTTAAATATGACAAAATCAATTTTTGAATTATTATTTACATGTTCTACAAGCTTATTCGTAGTATTTAGTTACACCGCAGCTAAGACTAAGTTTCTCATTAATGAGAATTCGCAAACATGATTTACTAAAATAATTCTTGAAAATCACAGTAGGCTCGAAATCGATCGATTTTTTTTGTGTCTGTCAATCAAATTAGGAGAGATCACAGTAACTCAACTCCCTTGAGGTTATGCATATGCATTAGTTTGCAAAAAAAAATATTCTAGCTGTCCACAATGAACTCAAGATCGCGATATCGAGGAAGCTATGCAGCTTTCTAGACGATTTCAATTATTTAAGGTCCAATGTAGATCGTCGCGTTTTCGAGATTCGATCGCGAATGGACTTTATTCATAATTTCCCGCTTTCATTCGTTATAAATATTCAAGGGGGTAGAAGCAAGAATCTAAAGCTTTTCGAGTGCGCAGCTGTTGGTTAAAAGTTCCCTGGTCAATCTCCAGACTTGTTTGGCAGCGGTCTCTAGGCCAGTCGGTGACTTGCCCTTGAAGAGATCGAGATTCGGTAGGAAATAGTGAGGACATCTACGACATTGGAGACACGATATGAGCTGGAGAAAAATGCCGTTGATTCGATCGGCTAGACAGCCTTCGTCCCATTCTGCTTCGGATGGATGTTTCTCGCACTCGTACAGTAAAAGAGTTTTCATGTGATAACTGGTGACTGGATTACCCGGTAGATCCAGATGACGATCCCTCAGTGTTTTGAGTATGCTGAGACACTTTCGTCGACAACTGCCTTGGAGAAGACGCGTTTCAGCTTCGTTGAAGGAGAGGAGCCAAGCGTCGCCTTCCATTGCCGATTGTTTGCCCTGGAGAGCGACGCTCTCCTTAGACAATAGATCGAAGCCTTCGGTCTTGACTTCGGCAACGAGATTAGAATGCGGCCATGGAACATGAGGAATGGGCCAGTGAGCGGCGGACCTCGGCCATACACCGGAGCACTTGAAAGCAGGTGTTATTTGAACGACGAATCGTTCTCGTATCCGTAGCTTAACCTCCGTAGTGTCTGCGATCATTTTGACGGAATCTCTGTACGCGCACTTGTCGCAAGCTTGAGCAACGAGAGTTTGAAATCTCGAGCGTATCTTCCTTGCCGAGAGATAACCCGATGCTGTGATGAATTCGACCCAGAGTGACATCGATCGTTTCCGACCATCGCTGAGCTTGAGCACAGCGCAACCGGGCAATGTTCCATCATCGACGAAGTTGAAAACCCCCATTTGATTCAAATAGAGAACGACCTCGAACTCACCAGGAGAGATTACCTCCAAACCCTCGAATCTACCGTTGCACTCGGTCAACGAAGAGATGAATCGTGGCTCCTGAATTTCCACCTCCTTCAAAACGTCCTGCACGACTTTGCAAACTTCTCTTATGGTTTTTTGGACCTGACTCATTCGAGCTTGTACTCTTTCACCATGGTACTTGTTGATCTGATACAACATCTTGGCCTGAGCACACATCGCCGATGCCCCACGAGGATGCAACATTCTTCCTGCCCGTGTTTCGATTTACCAACAAAACATTCCTTATCTACGATTTTTTCAACTCATTCCCGAACTTTGCCTGCTGGTTCGCCTCCCAGTCTATCGGCATCTGGACTGTTTGCTCGTTGATTCCTAAATCGGAACCACCTGCCAATTGATTATTCTTTATGACAACCAGTAACTAAGTGATGTATCGAAACTGTCACGCGATTACAAAAAACGGTATGTGCGTCGCGCGATATTTACTCTGTCGATCGCGGCGGCGGCGGCGGCGGTGGTGGCAGGTGCCAAAGCCACGCTTAGAGATAGTTTCAACTCTCCGGCCACACACCGGCTCTATCAACGACCCTTGCTTCGGTGTACCCGGCGTCAAAGTCCCGCCCACTATCACGAGCCAGACTCGCTTGGCGGCTGCGCCATTCGGCCCCGCCTTCTTCCGCGGAAACCGCGACAAAGCCTCTTATCTTTTCCTTCTTGCTGCCCTCTCCCTTCCTTTCTTCCTCTTCCTCTTTTATTTCTGCCAAGAACGGCGGTTACGAGCCAGCCGCGCAGAAGCGTATCCCCGAGACAACCCCGAGGAGCTTCGCGTCCCATAGCTCGCTGGAACTTTCCTTATGAACCACCAGCCCATGACGATTTCGTTGTTGCCCCAAAGCCAAAGTAGTCATCTGGGAAATCATCCTCCAAAATGTATTTCTTCGATATATTCGAATCTTTCGCGATATATTCGCTACATAACTTTTTACCTTCAACTATTTCAAAGTTTTGCGAAACTTTCAGGCTTTTTTTGCATATCAACCCTTTCCAACTCTTTTTTCCAAGTTTTCCCACTTTTTCGAACGACAAGTTGACCCGCATCGTTACTCCACCATGTCCACGAGTCTCGCTTTCTCTCTCGGTCACGGATAATTGAATAAAGCTCCAAAATCCAATCTACTAGAAAGTGGAGTGGTAGATTGGTATACGGTGAGGACTGTATATCCATCCACCCTCCGGATTCTTCTCTCTAATGCAACTTGATTCATGAGCGGGCCACGCGTACAGGCAAGGCATCCCTTGGCTCACCCCCCGGTGTAGTTTTCTCACTTATTTCTTGTTCCATACGAGGAAGCCACCGGGATTCTACCGTGACTCCAGGGGGTCAAATGCTCTGCTACGTTGAGCACAACCCCTGTACATTTCTCTCTTTCTGTGCCCACCCGGAATACTCAAGCTCCCCAAATGTGTCTTTCATCATCCGATTTCGACTTAATTCGCTTTTCGCTCACTGAATTATTCCAGCAACTCGGAGAAACACTCGTTTCTTAATTAGCCTTGAATTACGAACGCTGGGGAAGCTCTCGAACCCGCTCGAACCTCAGAAATCCGTTCGATCTCGTTGCATCTCTCTGTTTCGAAAAATTGGTTGAAACCACTGAATCGCAACCGAGATCGCAACTGGAATGCGTTTTCCGTGAGTCAACCAATTGTCGCTACAAATTTATTAATAAAACTTCCTCTACTTTTTCCACAAATATTAATTCCCCAAAAATCGTTGCTGATCTTTCGATATTTAGCCACATTCTCCAAGATTTTTATCCACGAGCCGAAAGGACTTGACACTCTCGTGGAGGGTCGTAACGTATCAAGAGCCACGATCTTTCATCTGTATGGACATAGGTCGCAGGATCGTTGGTTCCTCTCCGGAATCTTTACATCACATGCACATTTAGACTCCTTGTACGTCGATAGCTATTATGCTACAGTTCACGTGAATATAAACGTCTGAAGACCCTCCTGGTTGAAAAGAGCAGCCATAGCCAATCGATGTTTGACAAATAATTCCCTCAAGCTTTGTAAAATATACTACAGTGGTAGGTACTTTAGGAAAAGTATCTGTATTTAGGAGTAATACGTATAAATGTGTACAGGCCATAACGTCCCAACTATTGTGCAATGCCAGTGGGGAATTCGATGAAAGAAAAACGGAGGATTATGGAAAAATGGTTGAATCTGCAATAATAAGCTTCAAATTTCATCTGATCACCAACGTGCAGATGGTTCTTCACAACTTACAAAACCATATCCATTTTATTGCAACCGTAACTTTTCTAAATTGAATTTTTTTTTTTTTTAATTGAATTTTTTTGCGAAGCTTCACAAAATTTGGAGGTCGAAAATTTAAACAATAGACTCTTCGATTTTGTATATATGGCAAACGACTTTTATCAGGAGAATCGATGTTCGTAGAATGAATTTTCTGGCGGCGATCGAAGCTCTGAGGAGACTTAGTTGGCCGTCAGAGTTCATGTCTCGACTCGTCCTTGTAAATAAGCTCGAATGAACATCCCCGAATAATCCTCGAATAATCCCAGGCTCAGAGCGTTGAGCCCTGACAGCCGGCAAAGGCGGGCAGCTCGAGTTTTCAAGAGCCGCGACTCTTTCCGTTTCTTGCCGCGAATTGCCGCGCTTCAGATGTTTCGTGATCGGTTTCATAGCTCCATGGATCCAGAGACGAAAAAAAACACACACCATATTGATAATTTGTGAGCTGAAACTTACCGTCTTTTGATCTCGAGCGAAAAAAATTCTTTGCTTCTATTTCAGTCGGATCTATTTCACCGGAGCCCGATAAAGAAATTGTAGAAAAAGGTTAGAGACGACATTCGACGCCCCAGCACGCACATCTGCTTCCGGGAAGATCGTGGCAATTATTTTACTTTTTTCTTATAACCTAAGCCTCCGCCAAGTGGAAAAGAAAATTCCTCACACACTTGGGATATCCAGATCTTAATTAGGTGGAAAGTCGTCCTAGTTTATGAAGCTCTCTTCGCATTGGCATTGAGTTCTGCTAGCCTGGTTCCGGATCGTTGAACCCCGATGGTCCCGTTTCTTTTTTCTCTCCAAATGCTGTCAGCTTGCTGTCCAACATTGTTAAAAGTGAAATAACATTTTCCGGGGGAGTTTAACTCGTGGAAACAAACTGTTGATAGGTCAACGGACTTCACTGTGAAAAAAAAATTATTGATTCTAATGTGATCTCACGAATAATCAGAAACTTTGCCAAAGCGATTGGACCTCAATAAACTACAGGAAACAGGAAATTTGGCACGGAAAATCGTTCATTTCTCATTCCAATGATCACTCTTTACGTTACTTTGTTTTTTTGTCACTCAACTATCCCAAGACACGACGAGCCTCTGAATTTTCAAGATGCTGTGCAAAGCTGCGTGGCGTCTGACTGTCTGGTCTCCCGAGCCATTCACGAGCGTTATCTCTCGTCCCAGCCAAAGGTACACGAACCCCAAATTTTCTATGAGAACTCGCACGTGGCTCGTATATTTCACAGCAGTGTGCCGCAACGAAAAAGTGGTTCAGCCGCTTCGTCCGCGATGCTCGTAGGAACATTAAGCATCTAACGTTGAGAATCTTCCTAGACTTTTTCTCCCGCGTGTTGTTAAATGTCCTCTCATCACGAAGTGCTTTATTCGATCATCGATAATAGCCAACACGAACTAACGCCTAAGTGCATCGAACTGCCACATAATGTACAACTCTTCGCGTAGGGAACATTCTTTTCTCTTCTCGTAGGATGAGGGATCGATCTGTATAGTGATGAAATATCGCAGACCTGCGTTGTTTCGAGTTCTGATCCACTTCCCGTAATGTACCTGGACGAAATTCATCTCCACGGGGAAAAATGATTAATTATCAACGCCACAGATGAGCTGCTTTGCTTCCATTCGAAGGAGTCCAGGACCAGATTAAAAAACAAAACAAAAACTATTTATTGTGAGACGTCGCAGTCGATACAAAATTTTGATTTATTCTTCCACGTCCTCGTGTTTCTTCTTCCGTCGTGTAAAACTTCTACCTGGTGAAAAAGTTCTGAGGAGGCTCTCTGCTCTCGGGAATCTCGAGAACTCGTACTCGAAAGTCGAGTGGAGGTTGCTCCACGCCTAGAGTTAGGAGCTGCAGCAAAAGGCACTCGTGAAAGCGTCTTCTGGAAAAAGTTCATGTACTGAAGAGTCGCACTTATGTTTTATAGTGCTTATGCGGTGAGGACAGGGCCGGGGATGGGGGCGAACCTCGATCATTGTCCGGTGGCTTAATCTGTTTGTTGTATACCGCTGGTGGGCTGCTAAGTGGTTTCCCATTCTGTATCTCCCCGGGTGGTTTTCAGAAAAGATCGCGTGTACGTACACACTGCGCTCACTGCATGCACCGAATGCGCAACTCCAAGTGTGTGTTGTGTATGCTGGGACACCCGAAAAAGGTCGTACAGCGGGAAGAGACGCTGCGAACGAGACACATGTTGTTACAACGTGTCCCCCATTGTTGGCCACCCTTCCCGATCACCGCGAGGGTTGCTTTACCGATACAACTCACAAACACACTCGCCCCACACTTTGGCATAGATTTTCGGCTATAAATGCGTACTAGGCGCGAGACTAACTCAAACACACACGTATCTGCTTCGTTCATACAAAACAGTCCTATGGGGCGACGCTCTACTCATTTACCACTTGACACTCGATGACAAGAATTAAGCTCTCGCCTCATGTTCGCCCATCTCTTCCCAGCATCTGAATGATCAACATCGAATATGAAGAATTGTCATTCTCACATTGCGCCAGAGCTACCGCATAATGATGAGAAAAACAAATCGAACCGTGTAAACTGATGGAGCCACACGTACAATCCTCAAAATTTAAGGACGCCCGGATATTTTCCATTTTTGATAAGGTATCGCGTGCATTATTTTGTCTTCTCTACAAATACATACATAGACATATAGATGACGAAATTTGCGTGCTATAGGCAGTGGTGGCTCGCAGCCGAGTAATGAATTCTGGAGCACGAACCGTCCCTTATCGGACAAGCGCAGTATTTGCTGTTCTCGGTCACAGGCAGTCGACATGCGCACCATTCCTACAGGGGGTGGCTTACCGACTTCAACTCCCTTTTCTCCCCTCTTCCTTCTCCGTGTGAACTCTCCGGAGGTACCAAACGGAATCTCTGGTTGCTCGAAATATTTTTATTTCACGACAGCCAAGTAAATTAATATTTTATTAACTATTTTTTACAACAATTTGATCGTTGGCTCGAAAGTATTATTATTATTTTTTCTAATTGCAAAATTTTTCAATTCGCTACATTTTCGCTTGTGGAGAATTATCATATAAAATAAAATAAAAATCGAATGAACGTGGCTTGAGCCAAGCAGAGTGTTTGGTGAGAATCGAAATAATTTGGAGTAAATTTCAATCCCCGATCGTGCACTCAATTATTGTTTTGTTTGGAACTTTTTCTTTTTTTTTTTCACGACACGTTGCGAGTTTGGAACAGGCTCGGGCACTAAATTTCGGGATACTTTGAAGACTTAAACAAAAGCGGATGTTTCGACATTTTCCACCGAGACATTTCCCTTGTTTAAGTTTCGCTGTAGACCAGAGACGCGGAGAATTTCTTCTCCCTCTGGGGATTCGAAACGACTAACGTCCGCCGGATAATTGGGTTTTGACGGTCGCCAGTGTCAGCACAAACTACAACTGTTTGGCTTTTTGAGTCCACGCGACACGTGCGAGAGAGAAAAAGAAAGAGGGCGAGAGGGGAGAGTGAATGAGGGAGACGAAATAGAAATTGAGAAGACGACATAAAACAAGAGAGACGAATAAATGGAGAGAAATATCAAAGGAGACAAAGGGAGGAGATAAAAATGTAGGCTCTTCAATTTTGTTGCGTCGTCATTCGCCTCGAGCTCCGCCTCGTATCACATCTCCAAAAAAAAAACTATAGTTTTCGTCGTTTATATCTAAACGAAACATTTTCTAAATTCGACCCTCCATTTCTCTTTTGACCAAAATAATTCTGGTCAAATTGGTTACCAACAACTACTACTCAAGTTTTACTATCACAGCATCTTTCAGAATTTTGTTAAATCCATAAACTTGCCCGAAGCGCAATTTCGTCTGTGCTAAAAAAAACGATATAAAAATTGACAATATTTATAATTCAATTGATCCAAAGTATCTCGGGCTTGATGAGCATAAAAGGAAAATGGCGTCGTGCGATTATTCCGAGTATAATTAAGTTCAAGAGAACTTTATAGAATTAAGGGCTTCATAATGAATATTCATCAAGACTAAAAAGAATGAGAGGCTTGTTAAAAGACAGGGCTGTAAATAAGGGTACATGAGGGCTTCCTCTTGTACCTCAAACCATGCTTTCTCCTTCGCTGTACTTTTTTTCTCGACTGCTCAATTCCTGTCTCGTTTTTTCCCACTTGGTTTTTTTTTCAGCACAAAAACAACCAAGATTCTCCCTCGTCCCTTTTACCAAAGAGCGCAAGTCCGCGAAGCAAGTCCTGAAATCGATTCCGGACTCGCGGCCAAAGGCTCCTCCCACCATGACGGCCATCTTGCAACCGCTACTGTTATCCTTGCCGGGTTACATTTTTATATCACACACTTGAACTCATTCGACTTTTACATCAAGCTTTCTAACTGCCGAATATCGGATTTTCCATCCGTCTGTCTGATAGACTCACGATCCAGAAATTTCGAGCTCGCGGTTTGAGCTCGAAATTTGTACCAAAATTTTCGCTCAAATTTTCTCGTAATTAATATTCAGTTACGAACTATTTATTTTACCATCTGCTGCGAATTGTCGTTTCCAACATTATACATTTTTACACATTTTTTGTACATTTTTTAAATAATATATGAGAAACATTTTATTAACGAAGTAAGAATTATCCAAGTTTGCTGACTCAATTATAATTTGTATATTTTTAATGTGCTGTTCCAGGTCCTTAAATACTGCGATCATTTGCATGGAAAATGGTATTTCTCCGAAGTCCGGGCGATATTTTCACGACGTTATTTGCTGCAAAATGTGGCCATCGAGATTTTCCTCGCCAGCAGGAGTGAGTATTTTTATCTTTACGAAGCATATTTAACACGAAATCGATTCAAATTGAAAATATAACAGAAAACATCGAATTTTTTATTCCCTGGGTAAAAAAATTGCTTTAAAACTTTAATGGCGTTGGGATAGTGAAAAAAATAATGAACCGAGTATGAAGTTGCAATATTATTTCGTTGAGACTCTCCAATGTGTATATTTTGATGGCTCCGGGATCCAGTTCCCATGAATCGAGTTTGAAATTTTTTCGAAAGGTCGGACATTCCGATTTTTTGTTGTAGTGTAACGCATGCGGCATTATTTCACACGACAGACCCCAAATCTCTCTCTAATCTGAGTGGAAGAATGAAACTTCTGCAAGAGAGAGAAAAGACTCGGAATTTCGAGCTTGTCCCGAGGTGTGCATCGTGGCACACTTTTTGCATGATAAATATCTGCTCCGCGCATTACGGTATGCGTTTTTGTCGCTATCGATTTATTATTCGAAAGGTGCGCGTCGGAATTTCGTTCGATCATCTTCCCGATTTTCATTACTCTCTCTCTCCACAGCAACCAATCAGTCCTCCCAGACCCTTCGATTTTATTCGCTTCTGCGACCGCTTCTCATAACTTTTTATCACTGCAGACCTTTTTTTTTATCACCCGAAAAGTATCACTTCATTCGGAGTACGATAATTGAAGAATAAATTCACAACCCAGGATTCAACAAATTCTCGAAATATTTGTCCATAAATAGGCACTTGACCAAAGGGAAATTTCATTTTTTCACATGAAAAACTTTCAAGTCTTGTAATAATTTCACAAACAAATATCAACATTCTCTATTAATTCCAAAAAATCGTTTCATCTTGTGCGACGATGATGTTCGCATTCGGATATTATTTATTTTACAATTATTTCGTTAATTGCTCGCGGCGTTGCAGAAATTCGTATAATTTATGAATTTTTTCAATAGCTCATCGAAGTTGGTAATGATATTAAGGATTTCGTAGATATTTATAGATATTTATTTATTTATTTATTTTTATAGACATTATAGATATTTAGTAGTAATTTCAATGCTCGCCTACAGAGAACTCAGGTTTTAAATGTTTCTGGTCGTATGTGTATGTAGAGAGTGTGAAAGATAAATACATACATATACATATAAAGGAGTCGACGAAGAGCTCGATGCCATTCTCAGTGATTATTTCACCAGGCGACCGATAAATTCTCCCGACGTCTTCTCAGATTCTAATCTGATCCCCAAGTTTCGATGCGTCCGTTGGACGGTTACTTCTTCTGGAATGCAACCCCGAACGCACCATCGCTGTTTATATATTCTCATAGTTTCGAGAAAAAAACGATAAAAAAAAAGAAATTACCGCGATGTCCCAGTAGCAGGAGGCAGCCGAACAGTTCGTTAAAAATGGCCGCTGGATTGCGTCTGCTCCCGCGATATATATATCTGGCCGGATAAACAAAAAGGATGAAAAATAAAAATCTGGGGGTATGAGAGAGCAGCGATAATATGGATAAAATTAAATACGTTACTTCGCCTTCGGTTTAGCGACACTTTGGCGTTCCTGCCAGCAGTTAAATTACCCCCTGCCATTTATTTTTTGGTGTCTCTAAATTAATGAAGAATCAACATAATTATATAAGTTTAAAAATGAGCGGACGAATAATATTAAAAATGATTAACTCCAGGACGAGATTCCCTTTTTTTAACCTCATTTTTGAAGCTCCTCGGAGCTAATTATGGTTACGATCTCATTGCACGCCATCGGCAAAACATGATGGGAAACATTACCCATTCGTCAAAGTCCCCAGAGAGTTTCTCTCTCCCTCTGCCTCTTATTTCATTTACGATCCTTTTGGAACGACGGCCGATGAGCTTATTTCCAAGCGTCACGAATCCCTCGGCCATCAACGCGACGAAATATTTTCCGACACACGGAAGATTCGTGATAATGATTCTACCCTTTTGCAAACGTGAACGCACGATGCGAGCGATTCACGAATTCTATTTTTATTGAGCTTCATATTCGGGCCTTTGAAATACTCGATCAATAATTTTTCAGTTTAATTTGCACTTTAAATCCATGGATCCGCGTAATTTTCAATGCCTTGTATGTAATTGGTTGAAATTTATTTCTATATTGAAAATTGATTCCGAACATTGTGAGACAAGGAAAGTGATGTGGCATTCGAATAATTTATCGATCTCGCGGAACATTGCCAGATGCCTTTGAGTCCTCAACGCGTGTGCGACGCGCGCGAATGCGAATGCAGCAGCAACTCTTCGTTATCCTATACAGTTTCGATGTTTTTCTGCCTCTATTTTTATATATTGCCTTAGACGTCGGTAGGAACGAAAATTGGAGGACCACTTATAATGCCTATGCGCCTGCTTGACGCTTTTTTGTCAACAGCTTCGATCCTGTTCGCGTTCCCAGACCAGGCTACGGTGAAAAAGGTGATCAAGGCGCTGCCGCGGGTCGGTGTTGGCATCAAATACGGAATACCCCAGACCAGGTACGTGATTTTATAAACGTATTGGTATTAAAAAGAAAAACAAAATATTCGAAAGATACACGTTGGTTCAAAAGTCTTCGTCGCGTCGTGCGCAGGTTCGTACCGCAGTCTCGATCTGCTTTTTTTTTAACTGCCATTGCAATCGATTGGCTGGTATCGATCCATCGAACCTTCGCAAGCTTTCCTCCTTCAGAACTTGCTGATCTTTTGAAATCATTGTTCCCGAACATGACCTTCGGGACACTCTGTATATATTAGTGTGCGTGCAAGTGACGCGGATACATTTATTTTCGTTGTGTTCTCTGATGCGGCGAAGACTTTCAGCTCAGGTAGGACGACGACGACGACAGCCGAGATCTTTCGCAACCCTTTTCTCGCGCCCTATCTCTACGCGAGAGATCTTCAACGTGTATATTACGTTTGAGGTCTGCGATAGTGTGTATCGGTGTGTACAATGATGCGGTGATCGCAGGCGATTCGCCAGGTCCAACCAGCGGATGACCATTTTTCTTTGGCTCGGCGAATCTTGGCGATCCGAGACATTCGCGTTCTTCCCTCGATCCTCGCGCGTTGTACATCCCGTCCCTCCTCATATCCCATCCTCATTCTTGTCTTTTCTCTTCTCTTTCTACCTGACCCGTCGTCCCTTTCGCGGACGACGATCTGCCGCGGCTCTCTTTTCGAACACGCTCAACGCATTCCACCATTTCTTTGTCCCTTTCCAAGGCCTCCTCATAGAAATCCTCCTTTCTGTTCACACACGTTCGTCCGCGTACTAGCCAATTTATCCACCATCTTCATCATCCTCCTTGGACATCGCCCTCGATTTATGAATTTCATCGAAATTGCAGTTTTTCGAAACACAACATGGCGATCTTGAGAAAATTCCCTCTAGGCAACTTTTTTTTCACACCTTTCAAGTCCTAAGAACGCGGATCGACAGTAATTTCCGTTCGCCAAACGGGAGTACTCGGTGAAAAGGAGGACTTAACGAAACTTTTGCTCCCTAAAAATTGACCAATCGTACTCAACAACGTTCCGGGAAATTAATCTGTAAATTCGCCCGCCCGAGAAGTTGTTTCCACGTTTATTACCACGTGACTCGAAGAAGAGCGCAGCAGCTGCTCCTTTTACTAGGACATTTATCGCAATCGCATTCAGGTTAGAGATCAAAAGGTCGTTAAAATGTGAGGTTAACTCCGTTCCGAAGAGTTAAGTCGTGAGGATTTGTCCTGTATCTATAAAATATATGTAAAAATGTGTGTATCTTTATATATGTATTCGAGTTAAAATAGCGTATATATAAAATCGAGAACGAGAGCGGCGAGAACACAGGTTCGCATCTTTGAGCCTCTGGACCATCCATTAAATGCTCTCCAAGCTTCGCAACCTCTCCAGTTATATTTATATAGATATATATATAAACACAAACATGCATATATGTATATATGTATCCAATAGAAAAGAGAACCGCGTTCGGCGAGAGATACGACGGTCATAAATATACGCTGGTCGTGCGGTGAATCCAGCGTCTGATCCGAGAAACATTCTTCAACAACAAAAATAATTCGAGTACACATCCTTTCTCGTCTCCGCGTTTACACAGCGAGCCATTTCGCCAATTCAATAAAATTCTCGAGAACACGCACTTTTTTCAATGTTTTAACTCGTTTCCTTAAATATATCAACATCAATCGCGTCGATCAATATTCTCAGTTTGTCCGTAACGCTGACTGCCATTTCTTTGTTGTTATTTTTACCGGAAAAAAGAAAAATAGTTTCTCGTTCGTGAAAACCTTTTTTCATATTCTCTTCAAAAGGTAAATAGATCGAGAGGAAATGAAATTTACAGTTCAGCGAACGATCTCGCGCGAGAATAATACTCTTCCTTCCTTCCCCTTAAGGTTTGCGTATTCGAGAAATATGGCAGTTTGCGTATATTTATGCGTCCGGTCGTCATCGCGAATGTCGACTTGGTTCTTTCTTTTTTATTTTATTTACATTCACGCGCAAGTCTACGAGTGAGAAACTCGCGAACGCGCGAGGAGGATCATTAAAAGCCCTGTCCTGCTCCGGTTGCATTCCGTCAACTCACCAGAGCCTCGATCCTAAATCAGGGACATTATTTAGTGGGCCAACTTCGTGGGCTCGTATTAAAGTTGACTCGCGCGAATCATTCCTCGGCTACCGACTGTCACGTTGCTTTGCTTTCTGAGCATTTCCTTTCGCCGCAAGCTCGTATATAATTTCTACCGAGCCGGAATAATCAATGAACGAAATATGCATTTTTTCTTTTTTTATTGCAGGAGAGCCTCGATGATGTCACCTCGACAATTAATGAGAAATTCAAACATGACACAAAAATGGCAGCGACGTGAGATTTCCAACTTCGAGTACCTCATGTTTCTCAATACGATCGCCGGTGAGTTATCAATTTACATTCCACACTAACACACTAAAATATACGTTGACAAGATTAGTAAGTAAAAAAACGATTCTATTGAATTGACAAAAACGAAAGTTTTTGCTTGCATTTTCATTCTTTATTCTCCCTTTGAATAAAATACAAGAGCATAAAAAATGGCCCGTGTTTTTTTGTGTGCGGACATTGGTTTCGAAAAGACATTACGCCCCGAAGTAAAGATACACCCGAGGCCTTTTTACGGCTGCACACGGGCGGATGGATTCTGTCGTGGTGCATTAGGGATGTTCTCAATCAGCAGAGCGCGTTCCGGGGTGTGCGTCTATATCCCACCCAAACGAAGTAATCCTCTATCTACACCGCTACCCCTGCATTTGGATCTCGGGTACCCGAGTGAGCTCACTCACGCTCGGGGTAATCCTCTTCCTCATGTCGAGGGAATTTCAAAGCCGCCGAGACGCCAACGACCCTTTGCTACACTCGGCTCTGTATTTTCTTTGTTTTCTTTCGCTTCTTCTCAAACATTCTAACGCACTAACTACACGAATACAATGGTAACTTTCAAAAATTTTGATTATCTTCCTGAACGAGCTGAAGAACGAAAAAGATAACGTGTGGATCATCTCGCAAGAAGAGACGAAAAATGCTCGTTAATCGAAGGTTCAAAGTTTATCGGGAGCAAAAACTGCAGGGGTGAATGTTTCGCGCAATATTTTTTGTCCTTTTTTTCATTTAATGACGCCGATGAGTACGGACGTGTAATTATTCGAAAAATCGAGACTGCCGGGGGAGTGCCCACCCGCCTCGGGGAACGCGGTATTTACGAGGCTTATATATTAATTGCGCAAATAAATAGCCCCGGGCGTCGGTCTGTGTAGCGTCGTTCGCCAGAGACCAGCGCCCAGCCACATATTCTCCGGGTTTCTCTGTATTTCACGTATACCAATAGTTTTTGCAGACACACGTGTGTTTATATACAAGGTGTCTCGATTCGAATATACTGCGAACGATTATTTGCTCGATTGCTTCGTTCTGAGCTGGAAATCCTTCGCCAAAATCCCTGAAATTTAAAGCCCTTCACGAACGTGACACTATGCCGAACCACTAAATTTCATCCACTAACTCAACTCATTGAATCACGAAAACAATTAATGTGCCAAGGCATTGCCGAGGACGTTTTTTTTCAATCTTTGTTCGCAACATGTTTTTTGAATTTTTTTTCTCTCGCAAAGTTCCTTAAAAGTTCAACTTGGTGTTCAACCTGGAAGACGTTGAATTCAAAATGGTTTTCGTATTCATTGGATAATGGGATTCGAGACTAAAGCGAAATTTATTTCCATTCTCCTGCATTCGAATTCAAGAAATTTAAATCGAAACTTTTTTCCTCATAGGCGTATGTGAGGGACAGTAGCAAAGGAGCTTTCGATACGGGACACCGTATATGTAAAGTAGCATAAACATATGTAGCGGAGTTCCAGGGTGATAACCGGTCGAGCTCGCTCGGTTTCGCGCACCGTGGCCCGCTGCTGCGAGACTTCAAAACTCCCGCATATACATTTCCGCTGTGTATCCGAAATCCGCTGTATTTATGTATGTGCCTTCTCACCTTGTCTTTGGGTCGAAGAAAAATTAACACCTTTAAAAGGAAAATCCACTGAGTGATAACCCGCATCTTAGGCATCGTCTCCGGCACCGTTGATCGATCGTGAGACACTCATCAATAGCGAAACACGCGCGTCTAAAATATTGAATTTTTTTTTCAATTTTCATATTTTTTCCGTCCGGGATTTGCGCAACGAATAAAAGTCATTCGAACGGGACATAATTGATAGGACATTGAAAAAAAAATTGGAATTATACTTTCGAAAGGCGAAGTTGCGTGAAGTTTTGGTTGGAAAGGAATCCCAAATCCAAAGGTTGGCGAATAAATTCAAAAATGATAAAATCAATCTCGAGTCGTGTGTGCCTCGTTATTTTCTTTATAAATTCAGCCAGCAAAAAAGTCTCGTATTAAATGTATATACGCGATATAAATTAACACGAAGAGAAGGAGAAAAAATTCTGTCGAGAAATTCATGTATAGGAGGCGTGTGAGCGATGACTCGTCGCCGCGTATCTCGTACAAGGGTTGGGAAAAAAAACGGTAATTTATACGAGATATACGTAATGTAAATGCGCTGCTGTTCCGAGAGTCTCTTTCGGAGGTTCCAAAAAAACGAGCGCGTCTCGCCTCTCGTCTCAGCTTGAAATACTTGTTGTTACGAATTTTCGTGTTCTCGCCAAGACTACAACTTTCATGGGGGAGGGGGCGGAACGGGGGTGGCAAGGGGATGTTGTCACTTGTCAAAATGACAAAAGGTAGTTAATTTTTTTCCATCGCATATGTACCAACAGGCCATTAACCAAAAGCAAGAATAAAACCGTCAAATCATTCGTACGAAATTTGTTTATATTTTCAAGAAATTCGAATCGTTTCTCAGGCAGTACAGAGTAATTTTCCGGCTGGTATTAATTTACTAATTATCCATTTCTGTGTTAACAATTAATTCGAAATTATTTATAGTGCAATCGACCGGATACATTTTTCATGCTTAAGATTATTTGAAAAATTCATTTTTTTTTCTATTTCGTTTATTTTTTCACGATCGTCGGTACTCTTGCCGCTGTGGAAAGTGTCGCGAGCATACCCACTGTCGCTGCTCGGTCCACGAGCGCTCGCTCAACCCGGACGCCCCCATTAATAATCACTTTGATGCATAACGCCCGGCCCTACTATTATTCACGTCTACTCGTGATGCGTGTGTATCTTACACAAAACTCTCCGTGTGTTTCTCGGTGTATCAGTGTGTGGGCGCTCCAGAGACTCGTGCGCGGAGTGTGCATCATTGCTGTGATTTACGACGCATTGTATATACCGAGCAGCGACAGCATATACACCCCGAACCGCCGCTCATCCACGCTTACGTTTTATACGTACCAATGTTTATTTATATATGTCTGTGCGGTTGTGTGTCTGTGTCTGTAATCGCTCCCAGTAAATATTTTCAGATTTGAATGAACTCTCACATATTTATGTTGTTTTCATAATGGAATCTTTCGAAATAGAATTTGGATGGAAAACCCTTGAGAATTTTGGAAATATATTGGGAGCACTGAGGAAAGTCATTTTTATAAATCGGAGCATTTATAATTCAAAAGAAAATGCATGTGAATTTTATCATAAAGGTTCGATACGGTCGGATGCAAATTTTTTACATTGTAGGAAAAAAAAATTGAGGAAATTGCGTTTATTTAAATAATTCAACGTTCGATCTTTGTTTCTTTTGTAGTCACTAGGCGAATGTCCGCTTTGGAATATCTGTCTATATATACACTAGTAATAAGTGTAAAGGAAACTAAGAGAGCGCGCAGGGGGAAGTGAAGCGACTTGTCGGCTAATGCATCTCGGATGCGATCCGGATTTGCTATGGATCTCTTGAGTTTGTGTATAAAGAGTGCATATAGGGAGAGAAAGAGAGAGGGAATGGGATAGTGAAAGTGAGACCTCGGAGTGACAATTTCAGGAGCGATTAGCCGTCACGGTTTGAGTTATGCTCGTACTAAACGGAGCACCGCGCCCCATTGAGACTCGACGAGTTTTTCGTAAAAATAGACTCGAGTGTCATAGTCAACACTCTACGCCGACGACCGAATGCTCCACCTTTTACTGTAGGGTTGCCGACGCACCGCCCCCGGGCTCGACACGGAGGTCACGCAAATTTCTCTCAATTGTTTTTTTTATTTATTTGCTTTGCTTGTTTCCTTCAACGTGTTTTTCCGAAATTTAACTTTGTTCAGTTTTCATCATCAAATAAAATTCGACACTACGAAACACCAAACTCGCCGTTTCGTGTTTTGGAAATGATTTTTTGGGTGGGGGTTAATATTACGAATAACCAAATTGTCGAACAGCTAATAATTCGGAATTTTGGTATTCATAAAATTAAATAAAAGAAAAGTAAGAAAGTCGAAATCAAATTTTTCAAATGACTAAAAATTCGAAATACAAAATAGCGAACGTCAAAAATGGCGAACGTCAAAACGGCGAGCGCCAAAATAACGAACGCTAGAATAGAATAGAATAGAATAGAATAGAATAGAATTCGTTATTTTGGCGCTCGCCGTTTTGACGTTCGACATTTTTGACGTTCGCTATTTTGTATTTCGAATTTTTAGTCATTTGAAAAATTTGATTTCGACTTTCTGACTTTTCTTTTATTTAATTTTATGAATACCAAAATTCCGAATTATTAGCTGTTCGACAATTTGGTTATTCGTAATATTAACCCCCACCCGATTTTTTTTTCAGAAAATTGATTTGCCTCGATTCTCGAATCGAAATAACAATTTTCTCGTCCGCAGGCAACGTCTCAAGCTTGATCAGTTTTTAAAAGCGTTTTCCAATTGGCATATGTTGCAGGCCGGACGTATAACGACTTGAATCAATATCCAGTTTTTCCCTGGGTATTAACGAACTACGAGACCAAAGAACTCGATCTCAGCTTACCCAGCAATTATCGAGACCTATCGAAGGTATTATTTATCAATTAATTTATACATCAATTTCTTTATTCGTTGAACAAGATTTTTATATTTATCATGGTTGTGTTTACGTCTATCGGAAATAGAAATTTTACCTTTTTTCAAGCTTGTAAACTCGAGTGTTTTAATTGTTGGTTTTTATGCCTGCAGCCCATTGGCGCCCTCAATCCATCAAGAAGGGCCTACTTCGAGGAACGCTTTCAAAGTTGGGAGCACGACAGCATTCCTCCATTCCACTATGGGACTCATTATTCGACGGCTGCGTTCGTCCTTAATTGGCTCATACGAGTGGTACGTAAAAATTTGGAAAACAAGTTCCCCCATGCATTATCTCTTCGATCTTCTGTCGAGTTTTCTAAAATGTTTTTCTTTCGCGAAGATAATTATGAGAGAGAGCGCTAAAGGCATCAATTTTTTTCACCAACAAGTTCATTTTTTTTTTTTTTTAGTGAAAATGATTTTTTTCGGTTGCAACAATATTTGGTGCGTTCGAAAAATAATTCAGTTGTCAGGATTTTCGGGACAAACCGATAAATAAAAGTGCTCGTATAACCGGTAGTCCTAATCCTTTGTTAAGCCACCCGCTCCCCATTAACAGATCGTAAATTTCGTCGACACATTTAGGCAGTGAGTTAACACTAATTCGGGGGCGTTGAAACGCCCTCGTGGACGCGAGTAGAGGAGGAAGATTGTGGAAGGAAAAAAATGAAATGAAATGAAACAAAAAAATAAGCGTAAAAAAATGAAGAGTTACTCTCGACGCTCCGTTAAATATACATCTGTTTTGTGCCACACATTTTCTCGAGAATCCTGTCAAGTTTCTTGCCTCTCATTCCACGCTTCTCTTCCTTCAGCAAGCACGCGTACCGCAGGGATTCGCTCTGTCACTCGTCTTTGCGCGATGAAAAAAAAGCGAAGCGAAAAAAAAAACGTAAATTCTTTTTTTTCTTATGCTAGGCCCTCACAATTTGTTATATTATTTGCTTTCTTCGGGAGAGGATTATTTTTGCTCACCCATCGTAGTAACTTCCCAAGAGAATGAAAAAAAAAAAAACGGTGGAGATTTTGTCTCCAATCAAAAGCGTGCGATGCATTTACAGATTTATTCAAATCTACAGGATAATGATAGCAAATCAGATTTTTCGATGAAGATTCAGGAAAAGCTGAAAATTACACGATTTGCTTCAATTTCGTGTTTTGGTTTGAATTTTTTTTTTTCTTACAGGAACCCATGACGACAATGTTCCTGGCGCTTCAGGGTGGCAAATTCGATCATCCCAACAGGCTCTTCTCGTCAGTGGCACTTTCGTGGAAAAACTGTCAGCGCGACACGTCCGACGTCAAGGTTCGTCAAAAAATTCCTTCAGTCGAGTCCATTTTTATTAAATATTTCTCTCGGTCTCAGCAAATAAACGATTATTACATTTTTTTTCATAATTAATCACTTTATCCCTCTGGACTGAGCCTAATTAACGTAAATTTATTTTTAATCGTTTTATCAACTCAGGAGCTGATACCGGAATTCTTCTTCCTACCGGAAATGTTGGTAAACACCAATCGCTATCGTCTGGGCAGACAAGAAGATGGAAGTTCCGTGGGCGACGTCGAACTTCCTCCCTGGGCATCCTCCCCCGAAGAATTTATTCGGATCAATCGAATGGTCGGTAGATTTTTTAACGATTATCTCAATTAAAAACAAAACCACTAATTATCAATGATTCACGAATATTTCGTAAAAGAACGAAAAACATTTGCGTTGCTCCCTTATTTGAATTTTGACATTCATTACAAATTTAATCAATTTATTCATTTTTGTGATGGAAAAAAAAAATTCAGGCCCTGGAATCGGAGTTTGTCTCCTGCCAGTTGCACCAGTGGATCGATTTGACATTCGGCTACAAACAGAGAGGTAATTAAAAACCCCCTTAATAAAGGAAATAAATAAAAAGCAGAAACCATGAAAAGTACAAAAATAACTAACAACGATTTTACAGAAATTTCCAATTTGTTCGCTGGTTTAGCATTAAAAATAAATGATTTCAATATTAGGAAAAAAAAAGTTAAGGAAATCGTGAAAAATCTGTAGTCGTTGGAATATTTATTGAAACGGATGAAAGTCAGGTCGAAGAAGAATCTGTGGATTTGAAATTGTCACTGGCGCCTCTATATCCGGCGCTTCCTGGAACATTGTCACGGGAAATGTGAGACTGGGAAGGGGATGTGAGAGAGGGAGCACGAGCTTTAGCGTATGGAAGAAATTAGTTTTTACTCGAGCTTCCTTTTTCTCGGCTCTCTCTCTGGATCTGAGCAATTAGGCACGTGTGGCAAACGCGACAATGCGTTTCATCCAGTAATACATAACACGTTTACGAGTCAACGCGAAACGCACGACTATTCGCAAGACACGAAAACTCGTCGCAAATGAAACTTTACATTCGCTCGAATTTGTTAGGACGAGCTTAATCCACCATTTTTTTTTGTCGCTTCAGGACCCGAGGCTGTTCGTGCAACCAACGTTTTTTATTACTTAACTTACGAGGGCAGCGTCGAGTTGGACACTATTACGGACCCCGTTATGAAGGAAGCCATCGAAAATCAAATAAGGAATTTCGGCCAGACACCGTCGCAACTTCTCATGGAACCCCATCCTCCGAGAAGTTCCGCGATGCATCTGGTGATTCTTTATTTTCTCAACGTCCAATCTCAATTCCATGGTCGTTGCTTACGCCATTAGACATTTTTTCCACCCGTACAGTTTCAACCATTAAAGGGATGGATTTATGACTTGAACACTTTGCCCCCATGGATTGGTTAACGAATTGTGTGTTGAAATTTGTCAAAACTAATTTTTTCGACTCACGTGGAAAAAAATTCAATATTTCAGTCGCCGATGATGTTCTCGAGCATTCCGGACGATGTGTGTATGACAATAAAGTTCCCATCGAATTCTCCGATTTGTCACATCTCTGCAAACACTTATCCTCAGCTGCCATTACCGTCGGTCGTCACTGTCACGACGGGCCAGCAGTTTGCTGTTAATCGTTGGAACACAAATTACGCTGGTACGTCAAAAAATAGTTCATCAGTTGTCGGCGTTGTTTCCTTTCGATAGGAAAACCTAAAAAGATTCCTCAATAAATTGTATGTTCGTGCGATGATTTTAGCCTCCGTGCAATCTCCGAGTTATGCGGACACGCCTCAAGCCCAAGCGATCAATCAACCTTTGTCGATGGATCCCGTATTGTGTAAGTTTTCATCAGAAATGACAAAAAATTTTTTACCTAACAGTGTTCCGAAACCAGTTGATTTTTCTACACGAATAAAAACTCGAAAAACTAAATATTTCAGCCCAAACATCGAACAGCTCGAATCCAGCACTGCGACGACACTTGGGCGACAATTTCAGTCAAAAGCTCAAAATTCGTAGCAACTGTTTCGTCACAACGGTCGATAGCCGATTTTTAGTGGCTTGTGGATTTTGGGATAACAGCTTCCGAGTGTTTTCCACCGAAACTGGTAAGTGATCAATCGAAACCACAAATTAATTTATAAATTCTACTCCGATAAAAAGAAGCTTTGAAAAAAAAACTGTGAGAACGTATTCCACTGATCGAGTTCCCAAAAAAATCGTATGACTTTTTTATCTTTCCAGCTAAGATCGTACAGATCGTGTTTGGTCACTACGGCGTCGTGACGTGTTTGTCGCGTAGCGAGTGCAACATAACATCGGATTGTTACATCGCTTCCGGCAGTGCCGATTGCACGGTATTGTTGTGGCATTGGAACGCCAGAACACAAACGATTGTCGGAGAGAGCGAAGCCCCAGCGCCTCGTGCGACGCTTACCGGCCACGAGCAACCGGTCACCGCGGTCGTAATATCGGCCGAGCTTGGTCTCGTAGTTTCTGGTTCTTACTGTAAGTACGAATTGTCCGCGACGTGTACATTTTCCGCTCTGGAAATTCGCAATCCCGGGAATATGGGATTCAGTCTTCGAACCCGGATTCAAAATTAACGTACGTTTCGTTCACGCTAATCCAGATGGTCCAGTTCTCGTACACACGACGTTCGGTGACCTTTTGAGATCATTGGACGCTCCGAACGGTTTTAACTCACCGGAAAACATCGCCATGTCTCGCGAAGGTGTGATAGTAATAAATTACGAACGTGGACACGTCGCAGCATTCACCATCAATGGAAAGAGGCTACGGCACGAAGCTCACAACGATAATCTTCAAGTAAGAATGTCAAAAACAGTCTCCCCTTCGTTGATCCTCAATCGTTTTCTAGCGAACGACCACAGTCGCAAAAGCAATCGTGTGCATGGCAATGCGCCGTGTTTAAAATGAATCTCTATGTCTCTCTGGTTCTTTGTTTATTTTAAGGATGATGAATACGAAAATCGTGCAGTTCTCTTTTCTTTCAAATTATTTCCAATTTGGTAGATTGCATTTTCCAGTTAGGGAGACATTTTTTTTTTGACAGGAGCTGAAAATTTGATTTCATCGTTTGCAACTCCTTGAACAATAATTTATTGGAATGCTTCGCAGCCGAGAGCAACTAAACCTTAGACAGCAACATAAATACATTTCTCCAGTTGAGATTTATAATTATTATTTTCCAGTGTCTACTGCTGAGCAGAGACGGCGAGTACTTAATGACCGGCGGGGATAAGGGAATCGTCGAGGTCTGGAGGACCTTTAACCTCGCTTTGCTGTACGCGTTTCCCACTTGCGAGAGCAGCGTTAGATCATTGGCTCTCTCGCACGATCAGAAGTGAGTGCACTCTTCAATATCTGCGATGAATTTTTGTCGTTGCTGCTCTTCGCATTCGAGAAATTTTATGAGGAAAACGATAATGCGAGAAAAATCGGCTCACCTCGTTGATTCTGTTGACAGATTCCTTCTGGCTGGTCTGGCAAACGGTTCGATCGTCATTTTCCACATCGACTTCAACAGATGGCACCACGAGTTTCAGCAGCGCTACTGAAATTACGGATTCCTGTACGTGCGCTACTAAAAACCGAATAACAAACCAGACTGTGAGTGTCGGGGGTGAAGGGACAACAAGCTTCCTCCCGTGAGCGTCTGGTCGCGTATGGGGATGAGAGTAAGGGTGATAAAGTACAATGGAACATTCCGGATGACGAACATTCCGAAGGTATTCATACTAAAATCCATTTATCCAGCGAGTTACCAACAACGACGACTCTGTCGATGGACGCACGTGTAAAATCTGTTTTACCGGCAAAATAATCAATGGACTTTGTCTGATCCATTGACTTACCGATAAAAATGGGCTCTGTCGGAAAAGCATCGACTGATTTCGATGGAAGTAATGCCCATGGCGAATAAATCGTATGCATTTTGTCAGCTTGCATAAAAGCGACAACCTCTCGACGTGGCAAACTTAAATAACAAATAATCGAGACTCAAAAGGCATTTTGTACGATTAACGTTTATAACGTCGTGTAGATTTACCGATTTCGACTTCAAGGCACTTTTGCTAAGTGCGACCTTGAATCTTCATCATTCCGTTTCCATTGATTATGCTCGATGTACACCGAATGAAAGAAAGAAAATAGAAGGCAGGGAAAAACACAGGTAGCGCATATAACGCTAGTCAATTACGAAAGATTCTGAACTTAATATTGTCGGGATTAAAACGCAAGCTTTGACCTTAAGTCGTGAAATCGTAATTAAAATATTAAGTCGCTGAAAATATGAAAAGTAAGTTCGAGAGCTATGCTACGAACCATTTTTCTCAAAGGAAAAGCGAGGGGGAGGGGGAGTAAAATATGCCAAACGACGAGTAATCATTATACCTTGTGTTATTGTTGATGTTTTATTTTCCCTTGCAATCCGTCAACCTGACATTGTTCCGACGTTGTTTACACTAGTGTTTCCTGTTGTAAATACGATAATCTTCAGTGTTTCAAGATTATTAAGGAAGGAAAAACGAATTGTCGCCATTTGTATTTAAAATAGAAACAAACAAAATGAATGCACACATGACGTGCACATATATATTATTATACATGTAGAGAATAGAATTACTGCACGCTGGCATTTCCGCCTCGAGCTTTCAATCAATTTTTTGCTGTTCTTAAGCATTTATGAGCTTCAAGGAATCCGAGAAACATTAAACGAACATCGGTATGGACGACCGAACGTCGGAAATAACTTTCTTTCTTTTGCGAATCAAATTCATTGAAGTTTTTCGTTTGTTTTATTTCGGCAAAACGGAGATTTTTTTTTTTTAAAGACCGGGAGTTGGAAATATTAAGCAAAAAGTAAACAACTAAAAATCCTAATTTTATCAAAGCCGTCCAGCTTGACTCTGCGAGGATATTCATTTTCGCAAGCGGGTCGCATGTACTTAAAATGAGACGAATGCGAAAATTTGGAAAAAGACAAAAAAAGCGAATAGAAAAATGATTTTAAAACACACATACACTCAATCAAGTTTAATGAGAACGTTGGAGCCGGGAGCGAATAAGCAAAGGATCTGGGTGAAGAATTATTTAATCAGATGCGATCATGCAGGATTTTTTAATGAGATCGAAATCTTGGGCGAATTAGAACAGAAGGAACATGGAAAAAAAATCATTGTTTGAACGAAAAATCATGGAGCGAAGAAAAACTTAATAGTGACGGCTTGTGATCGATTTACCATTTTATTTTTAATTGCTCAGATCGATGAATTTTACGCGTATCGGCAATTTCACATACAAATCATTGAAATTTTTTCGATTATCACCCGCTTCCAGAATTATGAAATCATATTTTTCATTCGACGATTATTTCCATTATTTTTTTCTCTCCCTTTTTTCACTTTCACGGATCTCGATTTTTATGACCAATTGCTGATACTCGTGAAATATAAATACAATATATATATATATATAAATACATTTGTGCAACTGCACCAAAAAAATATTCCGCGTATGCAATCGAATAGTCAAAGAAAAACGAGAGAATAATTGAGAGGATAATATTAATATCCCAATCAATGAATAGGCACGTGCTTTTGCAATGACTACACTATTTTGTCACCAATTTAAAAAAATATACATAAAAATATATAAATCTATTTGAATCAAATGCGAAATGTTGCGTCGCCGGAGTTTCGTCAAGCCGTTGGTTACAGCAATGCTTCGAACAGTATTTTTCATCATCTTCACCTTTAAACTTTATTTTCCGATCAACAGGGCTGAATTTCCAAAATTTAGCATCGCTTTTCGTGTTGTAAAATATCGCGATCGATTGCGTGCAAAAAAAGAGAGAAAAATTAAGAGGGAGAGGGAGAAAAGGACAAGTGAACGATTCGGCGATGGAAAATCGTGCATCACGCGCCATATTCACAAAACCAAATGTTCGCCGAATTGAATCATTTCACCTTTTGGACCTTTGCACGCACACTTTAAAAATCCAGCTAGTCAACAATTCAGCAAAAAATAACAAAATAAACATAAAGAAAAATCAACCTTTGCAGCCCCAAGCGTTTTTAGCGGTCAGCATTAATTTTCAATTAATCAATAATATATTGTACACTTAACTAAATGGATTAAGAAAATCATTTGGGATCTAAGTATAAGTGCATGGAGCCGTTGTCTTAGCATTCAACCACTTAAGCTTGAAAAATAATGATAAATCATGAAAAGGACAAAAAAATAAAAAAAAATAATAAAAAAACGGACACGAGAAAATTACAGAGAAAATGATAAAAAAAAAAAGCGAAAAAATAAATAAAACTTGATAAAAAACCATAAGTAACGATAAAAAGTCGGACGTGTAATTTATAATATCAATGTCATTGTACATTGCCGTTACAAAATTGTTAAAACGGTCTTTGTATTCGAGAAAATAGTGAAATTAATCGAAAAAGCCTGCGAGTGTAAATGTGTGTGTTTTCTGTGTGAAAAAAAAAACAAAAAAAAAAAAAGAAAACAAGATTTAAAACGTAAGAAACGAGAAAATCAGAGACGTACGATTAAAATGCGAGCGAGATATTGTTTGGGAAAATGAAAACATTGCGTCTGGTGCTTTTAAATGAATATTTTCTTGCAAGCGTACCAAAAACTCGCGATTCTTGAGTATCCAGATGGAAAAAATCTGTCACGATGATGATTTTTTTTCGAACCATTGGCACTGCCGAGAAAAAAATGGATGAGAAATTCATTCGCCTCGCTGAGGTCAAAGAAACATTGAGCGTTTATTGACGCTTGTAGTGCTGAATAGAGTCGTGATAAAAACGAAAGATAAAAAGCGGAAACTGATGAATACACGAGCTCAAAGGAAAAACACAGTGAGTCTTTTAATTGTCGTGAGTGCGGGTTTCGCAAGCAAAAAGGTTTTTATATTTATTTATAGGTGTGTGAGAGTGTTGAAAATGTGGTCGATTTGACGCGAGTTTGTTAGTGAATTCCCTCCATAAACTGCTGAAAAAAAAATGTTAACTCAAATCAATATCTGTCCGAAACTCAGAAAAAAAAATAAAGCAAAACGAAGAAAACAAATGATAAAGAGAAGAAGAAAAAACAAACGAAAATAAAAAAAAAAACGCCACGAAGAAAGAAACAAAATACAAGCATAAAAACAAGCATACAAACAACTTCAGTATAAATAACGCTATTTTAAATAACGCTAAGTACAACGCTACGAGAGTTTGCCTATATTATTATTATGTCAACTTGTGAATTACGAAAAAATAACACACATACACACAAAAATTAATACTTAAAAACAAAGAAAATGCTTGGCGATCCGTTACGATATATATGTGTGCACATATGCGAATGTTTACATCCACGTATATATGCATATATGTATATTTAAATATATATATATATGTACAACATTAAAATGATGTGGAAATCGAAGAAAATAATAATATTAATAATTACGCGGCATATAACATTACTATAGCATAGATTTGTATATTCGACGAAGGTAAGGCATTCAATGTTTACATTATGTCAAGTTATTTCAATTCGCCAACAATTGTTGTTAACGTTATTATTATTATTAATATTATTATCATTATTATTATGAAACAATTGAATCCAAAGTGTGCAAGCTGTGTAAATTTTGATTGAGTTTTTTGTTGGTGTTTCGTGTCGATATGGAATTTAACAGTTTTATTATATGAATTTTTAGTTTTCCCTCCTCCTCGTGAGGTCACTGCGATGGAATAATAACGAGGAGAATGAGAAAAACGGTGTCGTAGGAGCATCGTAAGTGGGGAAAAATAATAATGAAAAGTATGTAGTTACGAACTACTTTAAATTCAATGGTAAATGCTTTGAAACGAATGGACTATTTAGAGAGAATTGAAAAAATAAACATATGAGGGCTACGGAAGAAATAATGATCGTAGAAAAGCTGAAAACTTTTAGCATTTTTGGGAGTGGCCTAAATGTCCCACAGATCATCGTGCACATTCAATACGAATCGCATCCCTGACGATTCTTCATTTTTTAATATCCAATTATCATTCGCAATCGAACTATCGTCGCTCTTGGTTTTTTCAATCGTCAATACAAATTATTTACTCAATCAATAAGACGTCGAGGGAGAATCGCATTTTGAAAATCATATTTAAAATACACTTTGAAGCTTATTCCGCAAGTTTTAAGGAGTCGAACGCGTGTGTGAGTTATTTGAAATCGTTGCTACTTAAGACAAGCTCTATTGCTTATTTTATACTTAGAATTATCGTTGAAAGAAAGAGAGAAAGCGAGAGAGCGAGAGAGAAAGAGAGAGAGAGAGAGAGCAAAGAAGGGAGGAAGATGTTTCGCATAGAAATAACACTTAATGGGCAAGTTGTATCTTAGATTAAGGTAGACTAATATGTAAAAAAAAAAAACAAAAAATAAGTAGCGAAATAAATGCAAAGTACATTTGACGTTTCACATTATCATTTTTTCTGCTTTCTCCTATTCGGGAAACTCGATAATGTTTCTTTTTCCTCGGGTCTGAAATGTTCAAACAGATTGTTGACAGAAAGAGTTGGGTTTTCGTTTTATCAGTTCCTCCAGTTTTCGTAATACGTCTTTCCTTTCGTCCAGCTAAATTGAACGAGGCCACGTTGCAGGACTCTCAGGACGACGGCGAAAAGTTCCAAAATCGTTGTTCTGCTGAAATATTTAAAATTGTAGCGTTTTCGTTTCGTACGACGAGATGGATTGTCGTATTAGAATATTTTTTTGAATTTGGATAATTTTCTATAGAGTCCTGGAAAAAATAGATCCACGTTTATCTGCTGCTGTTTCGATCTCATTCTTTATTTGCTCTTCGGAATCACAACGAGGCATTTTATGCCCAAAATACAGTGTGGATATGTACCCTTTAGAAAATTATTTTTGCTATACGTACATCGCAATCATCTCCTACGAATTCCAAACGTAATAACTTTTCTTTACGTTCTTAATTATCCATCGATTAAATGTTTCTTCTCGTTGATCAGAGTAGACTTTGGACGAGATGAGCAGACATATCAAGTGTAAGTCTCTTTCTAATTATCCCAAACAGTTTATTCAATAATTACGTATACACATATACGCAGAGTGTGAAAAATCCAGGAAACGAAATTCCTCGTCGATTGTACTGCGATCCCGAAAATCAGTTATCGAAGATAATAATACAATGCAAGTCAATCGTACAATCTCAGAAATTATAAGTAAATTGTTATCCCTGTTCATTTTTTTTTTTTTTTTTTTTTTTTTTTTTTTTTTTTTTTTTTTTTTTTTTTTTTTTTTTTTTTTTTTTTTTTTTTTTTTTTTTTTTTTTTTTTTTTTTTTTTTTTTTTTTTTTTTTTTTTTTTTTTTTTTTTTTTTTTTTTTTTTTTTTTTTTTTTTTTTTTTTTTTTTTTTTTTTTTTTTTTTTTTTTTTTTTTTTTTTTTTTTTTTTTTTTTTTTTTTTTTTTTTTTTTTTTTTTTTTTTTTTTTTTTTTTTTTTTTTTTTTTTTTTTTTTTTTTTTTTTTTTTTTTTTTTTTTTTTTTTTTTTTTTTTTTTTTTTTTTTTTTTTTTTTTTTTTTTTTTTTTTTTTTTTTTTTTTTTTTTTTTTTTTTTTTTTTTTTTTTTTTTTTTTTTTTTTTTTTTTTTTTTTTTTTTTTTTTTTTTTTTTTTTTTTTTTTTTTTTTTTTTTTTTTTTTTTTTTTTTTTTTTTTTTTTTTTTTTTTTTTTTTTTTTTTTTTTTTTTTTTTTTTTTTTTTTTTTTTTTTTTTTTTTTTTTTTTTTTTTTTTTTTTTTTTTTTTTTTTTTTTTTTTTTTTTTTTTTTTTTTTTTTTTTTTTTTTTTTTTTTTTTTTTTTTTTTTTTTTTTTTTTTTTTTTTTTTTTTTTTTTTTTTTTTTTTTTTTTTTTTTTTTTTTTTTTTTTTTTTTTTTTTTTTTTTTTTTTTTTTTTTTTTTTTTTTTTTTTTTTTTTTTTTTTTTTTTTTTTTTTTTTTTTTTTTTTTTTTTTTTTTTTTTTTTTTTTTTTTTTTTTTTTTTTTTTTTTTTTTTTTTTTTTTTTTTTTTTTTTTTTTTTTTTTTTTTTTTTTTTTTTTTTTTTTTTTTTTTTTTTTTTTTTTTTAATTATTATTCGCGTCAGCACGAAGGTTTTCTTGAAATATTACGAAAGAAATATAATAGAGTCCCTAGAGGATCGTTTGTGGAAGCCACTTCGAGACTTTCCATCGACATGGTTCGGGCGATCGTTCATCCATAACCAATGCCACATTAACAAATGTGTCGACCAAAAAGTATATTTCGAGCAAGGTAAACGTTATGTGGAACATAAAAAAAAGACGGGATTTACGAATAGTTGTGAAGGGTTGTGTGAACATTGATTTTTTCGCTTCTCAGATAAATTTTGGAATAGTCTCCGCCAGTTGTTTCCTGACTTCTGGTTTCTTCTGGTTTTGCAAGTAATTTGTAGTTTTCTCGAAAAAGAAACGAAAAAGTACCAAAAACAATTTTGCATTTCGCATGTTTTCATTGGATTTCTTCTAAACGTCACTAATTTGTCGTTTCGATTTTGGTACATATTTCCTGTATTTGCAATTGTATGCATTCCCATAAACGATGAGTGTGATTGATATGCGTTTACTTCCGTATACAGAGTATTTATAATTCACCATAGGAAGGCAGTTGGGTACGATATTGGAATAAAAGAAGAACAAAAAAAAGTTTGATTTTGAGTTTTTTTTTTTTGACATTTTTGTCGTTTGTAATATCGTAGATAATTTTTTCGTTTTTCTTGTTTTTATTTGACTTTTTCTCTAAAGGCCAATGCATCATTGGCCACTAATGGACTGTTACTAAATTTTCTAAATTTCCTCACTACGTTTTACATCGAACATCTTTTTGGACTTACATTCGTCCGTTACATTGACTGTCACGAAGCTTCGATAAATAGTATCCTCGCTTATTTATGGATTGTTACAAATTATATGGGCGATATATATTCTTTAATTATATATATATATATGCTTTTCTCATTCAAGGCCTACTCCCATTACGATTCGACCATTTTTGTTCGTCAGTTCTGCTCCAAATTCTCGTGCACGTACCATTCAACCCTTTGAGCTATGGTCAGAGACACGTTGCCCATATATATTTTCAAATCTTTCAGTTTTTTCATCGTTAAACTGCTGTTTTAACAATAAATTCCAGATTTTTCGGTTTTATATAAACTTGACGATATTCATCAATGTGAAACAAACGAAAAATGAACAAATAGTCTTTGTTAATTGTCGAACTGCCACATATAAATAAATATTAGATTTAGACACTTTTTATGGTGGAAACTCGTTTCCTACTAACCTTCTGTAAATTTTCGACACTGTTCGTATGTTGGCTTCCGGTCAAGAAAGTCAAGCAAACAATTGAATTCATTTTTTTCATTATTTCGAGCTCAAATTCGTAATCAGTGAGCTTAGAACCTTTTACGTTCGGAAAAATAGTTGGCTCAAAGGGTTAACATTTACTCAATAATCGAATCATGACTATCTCTTCAATAATTTGACCCTCGCTTTTTCATTTTATGTTTCTAACTCTATTTTTTCTTTTGATATTTTGTTCATTTTCTGCTCTCTTAAAATCTATGCCGCAGCATCGAATCACGAGTACTTTGATTAAACAGCGTCGCTACTCAGACTTCAATTGAATATCGAACCGTACAAAATTCTTTCCCTTATTCAATAATAGCGCTTACGAGCCACGATAAGAAAAACTACAGTTATCGATAGATGAAATCGTCATCAAAATATCCAGCTTTGAAGTCAATTTTTTTTTTCTTTCCAATCACCAGTGAAACCCAAAATACCCTTACATTTTTACCAGCAATTCGAACATGATTTTGAAACGCCAGTGAGAACCCCTCGAATCTAACGAGCTCTCGAGAAATCTTTCGAGTCTGTAAAAGTCAAAAACAAATTCAGATTCATTATTACTTTTTCCATGATCATCCCACTCGGAATCCAAATGTTCGTATGTCGTGATTCGGAGCCGATGAGCCCCCGATACTGATTTCAAAGAATCGGCAAGTCCCCATTGGAAATCTACTTTAAGACGCAAAGATGAGTTCAAAACGATTCCTGCTATACAACGATCATGTCACGATTCGAAGTTCAACTCTGGACCAGCTCCACAACGTGGTTTTTCGATTCTCCATGAATGAAGCAAAAACGAAAACCCGAAACCCACGTTCAGCATGTTTTTATTTTGGGGCTTAGCATCCACCATGTCGAGGTTTTTTCATGGTCGTTCGTCAATCGTTGATGGTCGGAAAAATAATAAAATGACGTGACAAAAAAGAAGAACCACGGAAAACTATTGCCTGGATTCACAAAGAGAGATGCTGTCCGGACTTCTTCTCAAATTACATTTGCTGCTATAATCCAAATGTATTATTTAACCGCCTGCGTGTACGAATATTCCATCTTTTTGAAATATGTATCGGTATAGTTGAATACACTCTTATATATTTTTCTATATATCGTAAATTATTATCAAGTTCACGATCGAATTTTTGAGTTTTTGTTGCGTGGATGAATCTTCCGGTAACACAAAGCAGCGGATCTGCAAACGTTTATCTTTTTTTTTCATTTTTATAAGTCGTTATTTCAACGAGTGCTCACGCATACTTCGATCCGTATCTTTCTCTATACGTTGCGTAATCTTTGTCTTATTTTATTTTCCATTATGTCTTGTTTCTTTCTTTTCGTTATTTATCACAAAGATGGCCGCGTGGGCGACTTTTTTTGACTTAAACATATACAGCGAATGATCGCTTGCATCGGAATTCTTTTCCGCGATTCCGGATATGTCGAGCGTGATATATATAGTAAACGGCGAATTTCGCTGTTGTTGTTCTTATCGTTTATTGTGGCTTTTGTTATTGTATTTTATTATTATCATAATTTTTATCGTTATTATTATTATTAATTCATAATTTTATTGTTAATATTATTTTTATTGTTATCGTACGTTTTATGGCTATGACTATAATTATTACCATCATTATTACTATTCAGGATCGGAAATTTTCCGAATACAGATAAATTCATCTCATTGTCGTCTTGACCGAAAAATAGAAAAATATTTTCGGGCTAAACGTTCTTCTTTTTTTTTTTTATCATTGCGGCTTGTTTTTCGAATTTTTTTTTTGCATATTCCCGCAATGTCTGATTGTAGTTCGGGACAAACAGGATTTACTGTTCTGTACGGTCTGTCTAAGCAGACTTTTTTCATTTTGTTCGGTCCGTTTTTTTTTGATCATCGAATGGATTTTTCATTGGGCGACTTGCGCCCGACCCCGTGGATCGATCTCCGCCGTTTACTTTCGTCTCACCCTCTTGTTGAGATTCTCCCAGTATCTTTAATGGCAACGAAATCCAAGAGATTCTCTCTCATGACCGGATTGATTTTTCGGATGTTTTCTTTTTTTATGCTCGATCATCATTCGCAATTTTAGTCGCGGCTAAAATTTTCTTTTCGATTAACTATCGCTTTCTTATTAAACGGCTCAGTCAATCGATGTGCATAAAGTGACAGAAGGGGATCACCTTGTTAAGGGTGTCCGACAGTGTTATTTTACTTCAGCGTCAACGGCTTCTCGCGCGTTATCTTCATCTGCAAAAATGAGCTCGTTATTAACTTTATTTGCAACTTTCTTAACCTTTCGATTGCAACATTTTTTCAATCCTCTTATTTCAGTAAGTTCAAGTTTTTTTTTGTACCAACCTACTGTTCAAGCAGCTCAGGCTCACCGGCAGCGGTTCAGAGCTTACTGGTGGAATATGGCCAGCTACAGTCTCGAGAAGTGGATACCACTGGGCAACAGGTTTTCGTGGATTGTCGAGCATTTCGAGCCAATGATCTCTCCCGATTCCGATAAAACTCGCGCCTATCGCAGTGCATCCCATTAACTCGTTTGATCCAATTCTGCAACAAATGCCATCGTCAAATCTTCACAAGAAACGAAGCTTCTGTGAGTTTTTCTTCGTTTCATGAAATCCATTAATTAATTTCTCGATTATTAATTTGAACATGAAGAGAATTCAAGCTCGATCTTCTTACCTGTCGTAATCAATAACTTTTACAATTAGACTGACTTCCTCAACATTGTCGGCTGGTACATCGAAAACCAAGGATTCGTTGTAAACTGGGCACAACGTATTTTTCTTCACCGTTGTCTTTTTTTTCTTTATCCGTTTGCCTTGGCAGAGCAAGTATATCTTGACGTAAGGATCTACAATGAAATATTTGGTATAAAAAAAAGCAAGTGCGATAAATCCTGCAGGAAGTTTGATTCTCGAGTTTATCAGTTTTGTTAATTGAAGAATTATCGAATGCTCACCTGACGATCCAGTAATATCCATGGCCTTCAAATTACGTGCTTTGATGATGGTAACCGTTAAACGACCAGCCGTTGGCAAGTAACAAAGAGTCAGCATCAATTCTCCGAGATCCACCTTTTCCTGCAGAGGTGAAAAATCATTTTTCCATATAAATAAATACGACAAATCGATGGAATTAAATTACGAAAAAAAAACACGGAAATTTCGATGGTCAGAAAGTAATTTTTTCATATTATCGTACTTGTTGAGCGCAAAGTATGTCCATTGTGTATTCAATCTCTTGCTCCAAATCGGTACAATCCAAAAGCCCTTTGAGAACCACTTGCCCAATAAGATCGTGCCGAGAGAATCGATCGAAATCGTAAACCGAAAATTGAACGTAACGTTCCCGCAAATCTTCGTAGGGCACGCTAGAATTGTTAATATATCGTTTAAAGAAAATGCTCAAGCCGTTGCAAACGCGATTTCACAAAATCGATTGAAATATCTTGATTTTCCATCATTTTTGCGATGATTTTGCTAAATTTATCCTCGTAGACACATTTTGATTAACGTCGAATGGAAAAGAAAGCCTCACCTGAAAATAAAAGTCTCATTGAATATCGGAGCCAAATTTTTCCTGTGCACTTTCGTCTGGAATTTTTTCTTTCGGTCTGGCAAAAGGTAGACTTTGACGTAAGGATCACTACTTCCGGTTACGTCCTTGACTGGCAAGCCACGTGCTTCCAACACCTGAAAAAAATTATTGCATGCTCGTTCATTGAATTGTAGTTATTTTTGGCAGAAAAAAAAACACAGAAGTCTTCAATTAAGAAGGTGCTCGTTTAATTCAAACGCGTACGATGGATCGATCGTATTTGGGGTCACGATTCAATGTGAACTGTTGTGGGCAAGTATCGATCTTGAGGAATTAAAAACGAAAAGCTTGAATGAGAAAATATTTGCTGAGCTATCAGCCAATTTTTTTTTGTCTATCGTGGCGAAATAATAAATTTCATTATCGAGAGACTCTGAGCTTTTCTACGTTTGTCTGATAACTCTCGTGAAATCTCTGGCATTGTCGATATTTCCAAATACAAGTTGCATTCATGTCGATTGAATTCATCATAAATCTGGGACGGAAATTAATGTTCGGTTCGAGTGTTAAACTGGAACGAGAGCACGTCGATCGTTGCCATTGGCCTGTCACGAAAGACATCTCATCTCTCAGTATTCACGTCTCGTTATCAATCCGGTAAAACGACTGAGTTTGATAAGCAATCGTGTTCACTTTCACGTTGAAATGTTTACTGGGTGTATCATACTCGTTCTGCTTGTTTCTCCTGACACACGGATAGGTCGTCAGCAACCGCATAACTACTAGAGTTTAATTCGTTTCTGCATTTGGCGTTATTCTCATAATAATTGTAAATAAAAATCTTACACTCCGAAAGGCTTGAAGATTGCAAATGGAAGGCAATTTTCAAGTTTTCCAGTTTTATGAGGAAAGTTTCGCGTTATCCAATCGCTCCCTATTCACCGTGACATCCTGTTGTTCAGAAACTATGATGTAAGTCCGCGGACCTCGGAAAAGAGAAGCTGACTAGCCGCACAGGAAAATTATACGGTCTTGTAACCTTTGGAATTTCTTGAAGCAATTTTCACCATCACGACATGCTGAATATTTCGGTGCACCACCATTTTCCCTCCGGGCTGATCCGTGAATGTCAGAACTATTTGTCAAAATTCTCCAACCAACCACTCACCTTAACGACCAGACCTTCAATTTCCTTGTCGTAGCGAAGAGCAAAGTGAAGTTTGCCTGCACACTCCATCTCTGCAGTGCTCGAACTCTCTGTACTCTCTTGCCTCGTTAGATCCTTTTTGTACAACTCCGGCTAAAAGCAAAGTGTGATTTTTTTGTTTTTCATTGAATGATTTCACAAATTGCTACATTACTTCGTTTCCTTAGAAATTTCTGCAATTCTGTACCAGAATTCTTTAGAAATAGAGGAGTAAAAAGAAAGTCACCTTGATGAGACCGAGACTCGAATCACTTCGGTTCTCGAGACTGCAGATGCTGAATTTGATATTTGGCAAATCCAAGCGATGCGACAACTGACGCTGGAATGTCTGGTGTCTCATTGGTACGATGGGCAACGTCGTTTGTCGTAATACCTACAATATACGATTTTTCATTAAGTTGAAATCACAGAATTCACTCGAAACCATGTGGGAATCCAAGTGAAATATTATTTTTCAGAGGAATCGTTGGACAATTGAGTTTTGCTGTGTAGATTTTTTCACTTCTACGTAAACAAGTCGCTTGGCCTGGAAGAGCTTGCGATATGAAAAGAAAAGAGTCCATTCATTAAAATTGTGAACATCGTTCCTTGAGAGGGCAAAACCTGCAGGTTTTTTTTCCAGAATCGTTCGAGAAACGTCAAAAGCTCTTGAATTCAAAAAATAAAAAAAAATAAAAACTGTTTGTATAATTTTTATAAATTATGGTAGAATGACCTTTTTGTTGTCTTTTTGTTCTTGTACGTATTCATGAGTGATGGGTTCGGATTGAAGATCAGGTAGGGAGTGACTGATTCGTATAGCATTTTGCTGCGAAAGTTCTCCATCGGTTTCATCGTCGTTCTCTTGACGAGCGACCCCCAACAGCCATTTCCAGGTTGCTGAGCATTGGAAACTCAGTGCTGCGAGAAGCACGAGAGCCATGAGTGCCACGCCGGTGCCTATTAGAAACTGGTAGGGAAAGCTTTCGGTCCAGTCTTCTGTAAAAAAATTAGACGCAACGGATAACAATGAAATTAAAACCAAATGACATTGGAGACAATTAAGAAACGACAGCTATGTAAATAAGAGAAGAATTTTCGTGAAATTTCGAAGGACAGCGGAGCTGGAAAAAATTGTGTTCGGACTCGATCTCGCGTGGAACATTTTACTTTATATAAATCATTAGAAGAGACTGCATGGGAGAGATGCTCGAACCGAGAAAAAAAACATTCTATCTATTGGAGCACACCTCGTCGTTAATTGCCATTGTATCGCATGGCAAAGCCCTCTGTGCCAATTAGTATTCGAGTTTCAACGGTAAATTACTAAGAGATATTCCCCTAACCCTCCGTAGCCCTCCCTCCTCCACACTCTTTGTATCGTCCGGGGAAAAAGAAACCCTCGCAGCGATTACACACGGTCAATGAAAAAAAAAAAAAAAAAAACGAACACACTGCATAAAAATCTGCTGCGCACAATAGTTCGAATCGATATCTGATCGAACGTGCAGTACTACAACTTATCAAACAGCTACAGGATGGCATTGAGGTAAAATGAAACTGTGCTGAATAGCTCTTTGTCGCTTTTCTGGAATCGCGAATGAAAAAAATTGCAAGCAATTGCGAATAACGAAATGATTAAAGTGGAAAATGATGTTTTTCGAATTGGTAATAAATTGTCTAGTCTGCAAACGCACTCGAAGAAAATTGGTAGAAAAATTTTGCGAAAAATCGGAGACTCGTAGTAATTCAAGAAAAATGATAAAATTCTTGAGACTCGCGAAGCTTTTTTCAAATTTCTGGGATCGTAATGTCAAACTTTTGGGGGCTGCAAAGTTTTTCGCATCTGCGCGAAGATGAATCGGAGGGAGGGCGAAAATAGGTCGTCGTGGGCTCTCAAGCATTCAGTTATTTTTACGAGGGTGGGTGGTCGTTGAACTTTCAAGTACAACACGAGTTGAGGTTCAAACGAGTCAACGTTGTCGTCGCCAAGAGGATAACTTTGACAAGTTCAAATTTCCTTGAAACAACATCTGCGTCATAAAGTCATGAGAGAATAAAAATAAATCGTCAAGTCGATCCGGTCGCGTGCGATATAAATAACGCGAGCGTATATTCGTTACTAAATATTTATTGGTGGAAACTTCATCATGGATCCGCAACTGCGAGTCTCAAAAATTGGGGAAAGAAAAGAAAATTCGAGAGTCGAGCGAACTTTGGGTCGACTTTGGCATGAATATTCAACCAACTCTCATCCCGCTCACATTCATCATTGATATTCTCAGCAGAGAATAAACTTCGTCGAAACGACAGAGTACCAAAGGGAATTCGGGAAAATGCTTAACAGGAAAATACCAAGTTTGCGGCATTAATTTTGGTGCTTTGGAGACGCGAACATGCACACTTGGTTGAATCGCCACAAGCATCTCGAGCTTTCTCTGCTTCTGAGAAATATTAAATCGGTTGCCCACTCCGCTAATTACTTGGGATTAATGAATAAATCAACTATAAAGCTTTCTTCTCTGTTTGATCCTTCAAATAATTTGCGATAACGACAATTTTTAACGCAATCAGCGTCGTCATTATGATTCTCATCACCTTAATCTCATTTTTCGCCCACTTCACTGTTTCTGTTCCTGGGAGGCCTTCTACAAGGCCTGGCTACAGCCATGTGTGCACAAAGGTCAAGGAAAACTGTGGGAAACCCGGTCGATGCAGGTGGACATATTTTTACTGGATTATCGAATAACCAAAGGATCTCGAAGCCTCGAAGCTGCTTAACTTTAGTGATTGCCGAAGCCAAATACTCATTTTTTTCAACAGAAGCTACTCGATGATACATCGATCAAAATGACAAAAAAATTATGACCATTGGTTATTCCTTTGTTTTTTGTTTATTCATCATTTTATTCGTCAAGAAAAAAATGATTATCAACAACCACAAAATGCATTTTTTCTATTGCTAGATTTTTGTTTTCTAACTCCCACGTAACCAACAACTTCGATAATCGTATCACCGACGATTTCTTCTTTGATGGGTGTGATTTTCTCAGTACGATATTCACGAGTAACGGCAAGTGCAGCCTCTTCGGCTAACTCTGGAGGAGCAGCGGCAACTGCAGCCTCAGCGGCGATCATCATCTCCGTGAATTTGGAGGCCTCTTCCGCACGGATCAACTTGTCAACTGCCTCGGCCAATTCGTGATCGTAGTTGCTGTCGAGCTCGTTCAGAATGTCAATATTGCTCATACTATTCGCCAGAGTTTGCGAGAGGGATCTCAGCGGACGTCGACCTGGAGGAGCCCCCACTTTTTCAGGCATTTGCGTATCGTCGTCCGAGCTCAAATCCTCGATTTGTCTACCGGATCTCCTACGCGAAAGGACGAAAATGCATCGATTCAATTCGCCATTCAACGTAAATCGTCGCTATCAAATCTGCCTCGCACTGTATCCGCTTTTCTCGTGTATTCAACATGAAATTGCTGGTTGCAAGCTCCAGCAAATGCACTTTGGACTGAATGACGCTCCTCCAATTGAGTGTATGAAACTCCAGCAATCGTTCTGCATAGCCTTCCAATTTATAACTCACGAACTTTCCTCTCTAGAGAAAATATAATTAACAATAAGTAGCGTTTCCCACTAATTATCGCTTTGCATAGCGTTTCCTGAAGGTCCATTAGTTGAGATATTGTCGCAAGCTCCAGCAGCTCCCCTAGACTTCCGATGAGAACCGAGCATGAGAATGTTACGACGAATTTCTATTTACCGTCTGAATTTTTGCCTTCAGACGTTTCCTCGAACAATTAGTCTTCATTTTCGAATCTATTCTTACTCGCAAGTCGAGTATATTTACCAGCATAATTCCATATGACAGTAAATAATTGCGTTTGCGAAAAGATTTTAACGTTGATTCATTCATTTGCATGAAAAAATTAATTTTGAATGAACGATTCTATTGTCCGTTTGAAATTTCATTCGTTTTTTTTGTGAATTGAGCAATGTTCCGTGATCTCTCGCTCCATTACAATTCCACGATACTTCATTAAATTCTGTGAAGCAGAATTTTCGCTGAAAATTGGGCACTGATCCAAGTGAAAATTTATAGAGAGTGAGGGATCAATTCACCTGTGTTCCTCGATATGCGTCATTGCCATTTTATCGAAGCGTTCCAGTATCGATTTGCGATTGGCCCTGACTGAACGTTGTTTTTTTGGCTTCCGCATTCCATGATCGTAGTCCTTGACCGTGTCCTCGTCGGCTCCATCGCAGCATCGACCCATCGAGGGTGAATTTCGCGCCATCGATTTCTCGTTGATTTGTAAAAACTGTTCTCTGGTTATTCCACGTTCCCAGTTATTTTGATCAATTTAAATTTCGGTTCGTTTGACAAAAAGCCGTCTCAACAAGGCCATAATAAAATCAAGCCCGACCTGTAACCTTAGAATTTTCATACACGGAGTAAATGGTGGCTCTGTCGTTTCTCACGCACAGATTTTCGACATTTAATCAACTTCACGCGAAATCGAGAAATTCCTTTGTTTTTGGTATTAAACGGTGAGTCTAACTTCTCCAGACTCGTATCGTTCGACCTTGGATCGTAATTAAGATTGAATTACTAGAGCAATCGAAATTTAACCTCGTCCCGAAGAAATTATCTTTCTCGGAAGGAAGCCAGGAGCCTTTGTTAGGGTCTCTCCAATCTTCGTCAGCCCTTTGATATTAATTGCGAGGTTAGTCTGTCAAAGGAAGCCCCGTGGACCAATTCCTAACGAATTCCTCGTGAAAATCTGCGGGTTTTCCCACCGAATTGATAAGTCTATATAGGTCTTCGTGTTCTCATTCGTATTCCACACGTTCCCTTCTTATTGGACAGGTATGTCGCTCTCAAAGTCGTCTACTGAATCGGGGACGTCAATAAGAAGTGGACAAAGCTCGAGTAACAGAGCTCATGATTCATCCGAGATTGCTCCGGGCTTTGATACTCTTCAGCAACAGGAACCGACGAAAAGTCAATCTCCGAGTGATGAGCAACTCGATCAGTTTCATGAAAACTCAAACAAAGCTTCGCCAGAGCAGACTTTCTTCCCATATCGTGTTTTCATTAACCACATTGACAGCTACCATGGCAAAATGTTTGCAAAGGTGATTGCTCGATGTTAATGTCAACGACAAATAACGAAAAAGCTAACATCTCTTTGTTTTTCTTTTCACTGCTATACCCAATAAACCTTCACTTCGCCCATGCAAAGTTTCGAGCGTTTTTTCTTTTCCAAGTCTAGTAAAATATTTGAAGTAACGGTTTATGGAGGTTGCAAAAAGGCCACATTTTCTCTCATCCTTTGTACACACGATCCTTCCATTTATAATTCAGAGGATGGTTGTGGGCAAAGTTGCAAATATGTGACTGGAATTTTGCTGGAAAATTGGGACATTTATCATTCCATATGCAAATATAATTCTATGTCCTGCAATGCTCACTACACGAGACCAAATTCTATATCAAATATGTCCTTCATATTTATAGTGGAAATATATTTTTCAAAAGAAATAAATTCTCGTCGCTTGTCAGGAGAAAATAAAGTTAACATTTTTAAACGAGACTAAAAATTGCTTTGACTATACTTTGTCATATCGCTTTTTACGTGCTCCATGCTTGTTGCGAAAAAAAATGAGTTCTTACAGTATTTTTTGCAGGTTTCTTTTCATAATGATATTTGGAAAGTTTTAAATTCTTATGAGCTCCTTTCGAAACTATTTTGTATCCTTTACATAGAACGTAATCTGAAGGCGCTGTTTAAGAGACTTTTCAACCTTTTCCCATTGCTTTTATGTTTGAAAGAAGAAAACCCTTTCTCGAGGGGCTTTTTTCCTCATAAAATTTCGAATTATGAACTGACTCTTTGTTTTATAGCCGTACGCAGGTGTATCCATTTTTTTTTTGACTAAACAGGGTACATCTAAGGTAATTACATAAATTAGAAAAGAGGGTATGCGGATCACTGGAGACCAATAAAACATGAAGTCACGTGGTCTTGTGGTTTCGTGAGTGAATATTTGAATATTACAGCAGAAGGGAAAATGAGCTACGGAATCATATATATATTGTCGAGGTGTGATTATGCCATGGGTCTGCTCATATTTTTGCAGTATCTGCCGGGTCGAGAACCGCAAATTCAGGATCAGGATACTGGAGAGGATATCAGCGTGGATGAAGATGCCGACGAGTGGAGAGGGAACGGTGGCGAAGAAAGGAATGATATTCCCGCAGATGAGATTGGAACAACGAACGGAAAACTCGAGGTCATTGGTACCGTCAAAAACAAGGAGGTTCGTTTTAAATTCGAAAGAAATAAAAAATATATATATTCATTTTTCAAGACTGTTTCGTATCGTTGACTCAATACTTTATTATTGCTATTCGAGATCATTAGCAAATAGAAAGACCGTGGGGAACCACAAGCGTAATATTCCGCGATATGTAGGCGGAAAAATTTTTCAATGCTCAATTAAAATTTTTAATTAAAAAAAAATATCCAAGCCTCTCACTCGCGCCTTTGACTCCTGTTGTGGTTCAAATTCGCTTCGCAGTACAAACACCCGGAAGACGTTGCCATGGTAATACGAACGACGAACAACAGGGAGCTTCTGTTACGTGAGCTAATGAAATGTGGCGTAGTGATCTACGATATAACTCAGGACGACAGTCAAATAGAGGAAGCGAACTGGGCTCTTGAAGGTTGTTAAATGAGATAATGTAAAGGGTGTCCCAGATTTTGGCAATCACACAGCTAGAATATTCAAAAAACGTCTCAGTCATTTCGTTCGCATCGAATGGTCGAAGAGATGTTAAACTTTCGAGCATAGCTCATGAATATTGAGTAAAAAAAAATGACTATGTTCTTCGACGTTCAGACAAACTCAACGGTTAATAACACAGATTCCGTATAATTTTCGGGACCGACTGTAGACACATCAGGTATTCGTGCATCGTCACAAAAAAAAAAGAAAAAGTGATCAAGCGACAAGCTCGGGAATTAAAAAAGCAAGAGTTGAGCAAAAAGAATCACTAATTTTCTCTCTGCTGGCGTTTTCACTCCCCACCTCGTTTGCACTTTTTTTATACTTTTTCTACATTTCCCTCTTGGCTCTTATACTCTGTCGAAGTTTCCCCACTAAACACGTTAATTTCATTGTTCCACCGTATTTAGCCTCGGGCTCCTTAGCTTGCGAGGATGAATCTCATTAGCAAAACTTTTGTGTCGTTTTATCAACTATTCTTAAGGACTGGCAAATTAAAACTTAGCAACATCGCAACAAATATGCTCCTAGAGTATCGACACGTACAGTCCGTTTTCTTAGGCAACGATGTAAAAGATTAAATAAATTCATGACCTTTTGGACTGTGCTCGGAAATTCCGTAAATATTAGATTTTTCTATAATCGCAGATGTCGGAGCTGGTTGATACGTTTAAAAGTTTAATTTGTAGCAATCGTCGAAGAATTGTTGAGATATCGACAAGAAAGTCCGAAAGCTTTCGAGCGTAGTACGGAGACTCGTTTTTTTTTCCTAATCTCCACCATGATGACTTGGGCGATGACAAAACCGCTGGATCCTGAAACTCCGGATTTACCGTTTACCGAGGCGGATTACAGAAAACGAAGGCCGCATCCAAACTTCAAGGAACACATAAAATGCGAGAAAAACGTGGTCACGATCGCCAAACGAAATGAGCTCAGTGATAAATTAAAGACGATCGTAATTGCTTCGGGTATTACTTACGGAGACGAAGAAGGACCTCTCCATTATCTTTTCAAAATGGCCTGGAGCAATGCTGATTATTTGCCCATATTTGGACATGGCGTCAATAAAATTCCTCTCCTGCACGTACGTGACCTCGTCGAGTAAGATAATGTCACTTATCTTTGCATAAATTTTCTTCTCAGATTTTTCAATGGATGGTTATGGAAAATATTTAATTGGATCTTTGACGAAAATTAAAAAAATTCATTCTCAGTTTTGAGAGCAGTTTCGAGAGCTCCTTCGTAATGAAATTTTTAATTATCTTCAGAGTTGTTTACATGCTCATAAAGAAACTTCCCAAGTCGAAATACATTGTGGCAGTAGAACCGGAACTCATTCCCCAAGGGACGATAGTAAAAGTGAGTAAACTGCTTATGTAATTTAAAAAATACTCATTTTTAATTGTTGCATTGATTAATTAAAAAATAATGAAAATCGAGTTTTTTGGATACCGCTTTCTAGCGAAGATGAAGAACAAACCATAGAAAATTGGATATTTTTCACATGGAATCAGAAAAAAATGAAAACAATCAAAGAAATCTTTAGATCGTGAGTTTGTAATAATTCGATTGATCTAAAGATTTCATCCCCCGAGAAGTTTTCTCACACAGAACCACCCTTTGTTGTATTTTTCGAGCGTATTTCAATAATTCGGGCCACCATTGTTTGCAGAAAATCAGCAAAGCTCTCGGGACAGGGAAGGTTGAGTTCATAACGCCTGAGGATGCTTTTTTATTCCCTGAACTCTCTCAACGAAGTTACGACATGGCAAATATCAATATAAACGTCGTGCCTGGTTTCATAGCTGAGAATGAATTTCAGTGGGATCGGGACTTGCCTTTTCGCGATAAGATCGATTATCTTGTTGAAGAATATAAAAAATCGAGGAATTTGAAAGCCCTTAAAATTATCATCGCTGGACCGCCCGCTTCTGGGAAAACTATACTCGCACGAAAACTGTGTCAGCATTATGGAATCCACTATATCCACGTGAAAAGCCTCATCGAGGACACTATCCAAAAACTGGTTAATAGAAAATAAACCATAAAATAAGACTCTAAATTTTTCCACTACAGCCAGTCGTTCGATTAATTATTTTATCATTTTCTCAACTATGTGGAAAAAATTCAAGTCCAAAGAAATTGAGGCTGCTGCTCCGGACGTTGGAAAAAAGAGAAATTTCAGGGTAGATTTTGAGGATTCGGAGCAAGAAGACGAGGGAGAGGACAAAACTCCCAGGCTGGATAATCTTCAGAATGAGCTGGCAGAAATTCGTGACAACTTGTCCGAAAATGGTGGCCGGCTCAACGACGATATACTTAATAAGTTAATCTCGCATGTTTCTATTCAAATATTACGTGAATATTGGATAAATATCAGAACATGAAAGTGCCAATATTAGCAGTAAAATATTCAGCAATTCAGGTATTTCATGTCGGTCCTCTAAACATTGTTTATTGGGCAAATAAAATTTTTCTCTCAAGTGTTCGGTTATCGAACGGACTTTTTTGAAAACATTCGTTTTTGTCCAAAAAATTTGAGAAACACAGGCTCTTTCAAATGACAACTCAAAAAGTGGAACCAAACAAAACAAAACTGAACTTTAAGTCGATATTGAATATTTTTCTTTACGTAACGATTCGTGAACCGAAAATAAAACGATAAAAGTCAAATTGCTCATGGATATACCTATAAGTCAATGTCGAGTCTTGGTTGATTGTATTCTAAGCACGATCGTCATAAATTATTCACGTCGTCTAGCCAATTGCGTTGCTATTATCAATCAATTGTCCACTCGCTAATTGTTCAACCGAGAGAATGAGAATTGGAGATTAAAACGAGACAGCAATGAAGCACGATGACGATAATGCACGATAATTAAACTATGAACGATTGTGATTATTATGAGCCTGTATCGTGAATCGATCGATCGAATTATTCCTTCTTTCTAATTAGCGCTTTACCAGGAATTTTTTTCCTCGATACAGAGAGCGAACGTTCAGAATATTAACGACCTATTAATTTTTATTCAATTCGCAGCATAAGTTTTCTTTCTTCCAGACAAAAACAATGATTTGTTCTTTTTCAGGCTTTTCAGAAAACGTCTTTTATCGAAAGATTGTCAAAATCAGGGATACGTCATGGATGGATATCCAAAGACATTATTACAAGCTAAAAATTTGTTTGAAAGTGACAGAGACGACGAAGAAATCGGAGAAACTGAGAGTGACATTTCCGACAATATATTAATCGGTACGAATCGACAAATCATGCCTGAACTTGTCATCGTTCTCGAAGCCAGTGATGAATTTCTCATTGAACGAGTTATTCGTTTGCCGGAAAAGGAAATTCAACGAACCCATTATAATGAAGAAGGGACGTTGCGACGTCTCAAAGAATACAGGTGAGTTTCATTACGTTTTTTTCCATATTCACAGGTTATTACGCTGTCATTTATTAATGGATAGCGATGGCCAGACCGTGAGTATACAACTCCGGCGATTAGCAAAGTTAATCGACCTCGGCCAAGATCAATACTTGATTTGGTGAACGTTTAGCCATGCACTTCGTTGCGTATCATCCACAGCAGGTGCATATCACGCACACGCACGCACAGTTTCTCTTTGCTCTCGTCGTGCAAATGTGATGATGCCGTAGTGCATTATACAAACGAGTGACAGTAGACTAAGCTTTGAGGGGTCAGCCTGTCAGGAACAGGAGCAATAAACAATAAAAAGAAAAAAAAATTCATGCTTTACACTGCAGTAGTTGCTATTATTATTAAAACATTTGAACATTTTGAAAATAGGGTTTCGTTTGTGTAAATTCGATGAAAATATTGAATTTCATAGAGAAAGAAACACCGATGAGGAATCACCTTGGCAATTTTTTGACGAACTTGAAATTCATCCTCTTTTTATAAACGTCGAAGATGATGTTTGTCCGGAAATGTTTTCTGTCTTCGTTCGATGCATCGAGAGGCTTGGCGAGCCGAGGAATTACGGTAATTTGTTAGCATGCACGCCGTAATTCACTTGAGATTTATTCATCGATTATTGATTAACTTTAGATCCTCTGGGAACATTGAATTGTAAGGAAATTGTTTAAACTCATTCGACGATATACTCGATTCAATTATTTAAATTGCCGTTTCCCGTTCATATTTGCAACACCATGAACGATTACATTTTATAATTTAGTTCGAAGTTTCATAAGTTTCACTCCAGTCATCACAACGTTGCCAAGTGGGTAGAAAAGTGAGGTAGGGGCCTACGAGAAAGATCAACAGTATCATAAGGAGTAAATTTGTTGTGCCACGTGGCACTGGCTGTGAAGGTGTCAATGTGTTGCCCGATAAAAAAAAAAACAGAACGAAAACCCAAGTGGTGGAGAGAGAAAGAAATAACGAGAGAAATTCTTCGTCGAGTACAGGACCGTCGGATGTGGAGCGAGAGACTATCAAGAAACGTGTCGAGGCGGAAGCTCTTGCCATTCTGAAGATCGAGGCTGCTCGGAAAGATCGCGAGGATTTGGAGAGAAAGAAGGCACGTGAAATAAGGATTATGGAATGGGTGAGTACCAAAGAGGCTTAACTTTCGACACGTGTACACATAAAACCCATTTCACAACCTTTTCGCCATTTAGAGTGATCCTTTCTCACAGTCGATATTTTCCACCCACAAATCCTCTTCAGTACATATTGCTATGAAATATCGTTTTTTTATAACTTTATTTTCATGCTCGATTGTCGTGAAATAAAACAGAAGGTTTTAAAAACCAACCATGCGCGCTATAATAAATTTATTACGCGTCTTTTTCTGTTAATTCTGGACACAATAATATATTTACAAATCATGAAAATCCATTGATTCCGCTTTGTTAATGACGATTTTCTAGCAGATCGGTTGAGAAAAAAAGATCTGAGTGATTTTCTCAAGGCGAACGGTGCTAATGTATTTAAATCGAATTGACGTCGGAAAAAAGGGAAATAATCAAGGAATCGGGAATATTTATTTATTTAAATATCGTGGAAACTTTTTTCGTGAATATTCATTGTTCCGTCCTGTTCGAAATTGTCCACGAAAAGTAGTAAATTCTTCCGCGCATTGATAAGCATTCGGTACTCGAGAAGAATAATTTGGAGGTACGAAGCGATTTTTTTGTGCTTTCATTTCTTGCCCAGCTAAAGTTTCGGAAAAAAGCTTTCGACGAGAGCCGAAAGTATTCCAAGTTTTGTTGAGAGTGTCTGAGCCATGATTCGCCAAGTGAATTGGGCCATGGTGAAACGGGAGGCAGACCGTCTGGAATCTCGAGAAAAAGGACAAAGAGTGTCGAGATTTTTAGAACCTTTCTTGCGAGCCATTCTCTGTGGATTTTTTTCTTCCCTGCTAATAGGCTAATTTCAATTTTTTAGACTCTATTTAGTTCAAGTAGGACTTTCTAAAAATTGCTATTGTACGATTTTACGCAAAAGAATAATTACCAATTGGTCAGGATCCATCAAGTCATTTGACATCCAGCAATCATTAGTTGATTGTCGTTGTTACATGTTATTTTACTTTTTCATGGGCAGGAAGACTTAATGGACAAACTGAATCAAGAAGAAGAGGCAGAATTGTTAACAATGGTTGAGCCACTTCGACATTATCTTGTTAAGTACATATTTCCAACATTGACTAAAGGACTGATCGAAGTCGCAAAGTTGAGACCCGAAGACCCCATAGATTTCCTTGTAAGTAGATTTTCACAAAATTCTTCATCATTTTCACTGGATTTTTATTTATATTCTCACCGTCGGAGGGGAACCTGCTTGGAAACTATTTGCATGTGAAATCTCTTTGCGTCGGCATACAAAGCGATCTGAAGTCCCAATCGAAATTTGAACCTGTGGCAGTGAATCAAAAATATGGAGAGTGGTTCTTGCCTAAAAATAGTGAATAATCCATGGGACCTTTTTGTGAACCGTGCTCGGGAAAAATGCTCGATTTTTACCTAAATTTTGAAAAGCCCCACGTGATAAAAGTAAAACAGATTGAAAATCCCAAGTTTGTCGTTGGAAAGTCTGAAAAACGCGGATGCCGAGGGAGAGATTAGAGGGAAAATAAAAAATATAAATCTAAGTTTCGAAAGGAAAATCTGCTCGTGTCTATGCTACTGCTCTTAACGAGCTCAGCACTTTTTTTCTTTTTCTTTTTGGCGAAAAATGAGAACAAGACGGACTTGATCGGGGGTAAAAGTTTCTCATGATAGCCCATCCTAATTCGGCCTCCGCCGCTTCGGGGTGATTCCATCAACCGTCCATCAAAATCTCTTTTATAGAGATATCGCCGTCTGGGCTCAACCTTTCAGGGCAAAAACAATCGACCAGCCAGAGTGATAACGTTTGGGGTAGTTTTTTGTTTGGGCTTGTTTTATTATAGGACGGTAGCCGTCAATAAAAAAATAAATCCTGTTTATGTGAGGCAGATTGAAAATATACGTTTCGCATGTTTCAGTAATGAATTTCCGAACAAACTTTGCTTTGCTGCCTTTCTATTTATAGTCGCAATATTTTAAAACATTTCGTAAATCGCTATTTTGAAACATTCAAAATTCGCAGTGACAGGCCCGGATACACATTCCCATAAACTTGTGCCCGTGACTGGAGCTCATATTTGCGAAAGTTTCGAGTGCAAATGAATTTTTGTTCTGGCATGGGTTTTGCACGTTTTCGTCGTAAAATGAGAAAAAAAATTCATCGATCAATAGCGATGAAAGTTATTTGCACGTTTTGTTGATTTAATCGCAGAGTCCATCGGTTTAGCTGACGTTCATTTCAGACATTCATTTTGACTGACGAATTGTAATGAGTGTGTGGTTTGTTTAAAAAGGAGCATATTCGTTCGATAAATTGTACTATTTCGGCGAATACAAGGCGATTTATTGACGTTCCGTTGTAACGTATATTCGACTGATCCATTTTTTTTATCGTCGTGTATAGTATCGATAATTGAATTTCGTCGCAAACGGAATCTGACTCTATATGAAAAAACATGCGTGAACGAATGGGTGGGCAGAGGCGTCGAGTTTAATCAGATAGCAGTTTTCTATTTAGCTGTCGCAATACCTCATCCCCGAGAGTTAATAGCGTGTACTTTTTCCCCCTTGAGTCATCAACGCCCGCAGCATTGGTAGTAATGTACAGAGAAGTAGAGAAAATTACTATTTCCCTCCCAGCCCTGCGGTTGTATTGTTGATTTTGTCGAGGGTTGGTAGGCTTGCGGTCAAAAGGACGATCTCGAACGTTGGCTTCAAATATACAGTAGTGTAGCCACGGAAAGGTCAGCCGCGGGAGAGAAACACCTATCAGTTCCCTTTCTCTCACCCTCCCCCGCTTCCACTATCTCCGTTTCTTCTTTTTTTCCAACTCATCTAGCGTCTCTTTCCCTCTGCCAGACAATGTGGCAAAAGAGGGGTAGTTTTCGTACGCATTTTGAGAACGAGACAGTCACGATGGTCGGACACACGTCTGGCCTGGCCTGATCCCTCTGGCACTCACCTACGAGAGCGAGAGAGATAGAGAAGGGAAAAAAGAGAGAGACAGAGAGGAAGAGAAGGACACGACTGTCACTGTAACTCCCGTTTGACCTCCACCCCCTCCAAAACCCCAGCCCCAGGCAAAAGGGATTACATTTGTACCGCACCGCCGAGTGTCTGACCAACGCTGACCCTCACTACTGCGAGTCAGGCGCTAACCCGGATCAGCCAGACAGCGGGGCATTAATTCCAAATTCGCTCTTTCCCTGATTATCAAACTACCACCATCTCGAAAAAAATATATATCCCCCAACGAGGTTCCCACGAACGTTCCTTATTCACACGTACATTCAAAATTTGACTTTCAGCGATTGAATCTAGTCAAAAAGCTGCACGTATTGATAACTGTAGAGTTTTTTCCACTCCGACATTGGACACGCTCATCTCTTGTAAAACTTTGGTAACGATAAATTATCAAAAAGATATCGAACGTTGAAAAAATTTGTGAATATTCAAGACGGCTATCGAATCGTATTCGCTTGAAATTTCTCATACACAGTAAACAATGAAAACATCGTTTAATCTGAGGATCCGTCAAATTGATCATTTTTTACCATAGGAATCCCAAACACGTATATTCAGCTATAAAATAATTTGTCTTCTTTTGAAATTCGAGCTCGCCTAACATTTGATGATTAATCACTATAGGCGTCAGCATTATTCCAGGCGAGTTGATTGCAGTTTCGTTTGGTTTGGGGTCCGTGAAAGCACGCTCGAAAAAATAAAACAAAAAAGTGAAAATTCTTATTTCATGTAATAAAAAGTGGTTCGAGTTTCACTTCCTAAATCTCTCATCGTATTTTTCGAAAAAATCTACTAATGGCCTTTAAAATTCAACAAACTCATAGTGCAGAGCGATGCACAAATTCCGGGCATTTATATGGAACACTTTTCATGAGCTGGTTGTAAAATGGGTCGGGCGAGGTAGCGTCTCGCGTATATACGACGCTACAATATGCAGAACATTGAAGACTTTGTCCTTGACCAGCCTTCCTCTCGAATATAAAACACTTTCCTGCGGCCTGGAGCATTATACACACGTCAATATTGGATTAATAAAGAAAACTATATTCCTTGCTATGCGTTTGCAGAATCCACACACAGTTCGACCGACGAGTTTGTGAAAAGCGAAACACAACGCATTTTTACATACTCTCATGAAACTGAGAAAAGAGTTTGGTTGCATTGTCTCAATCGATTCGTAAAATACGTCAAACGAAATATTCCGATGAATCAATGGCGATTCATTTCAATTAATAAATTTAATCTCACCCCCACGAAATGGGAGACAAGTTTAGCTGGTTAGACTCGACTTTTTACTATACAATTTTTACTATAAATAGCAAATTCTATACTTCGCTGTGTGCATATCAAACGTAACGTTATTATTTTGCACATCAAGTCGTACTACGAAGATAGTACGAAGACGAGGATTCAATGTACGTATCTTGAAAGCTTTCTATTAAATTACGTCGTGGAGCGTACTCGCGGAAACGAATGCCACTCAGTGCATTACACTCGTCCACATACACACACGCAAATGTTTTACTGACACTGAGAGAATGTGATCTTATTACACGCATCCGTAAGCTTAATGTGGGGAAAAATGATAAGAATAATCTGTAGAACAAATTTTTTAAAACGGTATTCTTTTTTTTGTTTAATCATTCCGTGTGCTCTGATTCCAAAATATCATGAGGTCGATTGTTCATTTTTTTAAATAGGCATACAAAAAAAATATCAAAATTGTTGTACTAAATTTAATCATAAAGAGAAACATGGAGGATATAATGTAAAGGCAGAGAGTGAGATAGCAGCCTCATGGAAACCACTGGGTTCCCTGTGGAACTAAAGGTTCGCGATAAAAGTTTATGCGAAACAAGGACGCTGTCCAGAACGAAAAGTGGGACGTTCTCTCATCATCTCCCCGTTCGTACACAGCCTTGTGTGCACTCACGCGGTCGTTCATTGTGTTTTACTGCAATGACGTACTTCCCTCAACTGAGTGTTCGCCACTTTGCGAGTACATATTCGGTTTGAGGTCGAAATTAATTTCCGGCCTCTCCTTTTGCCAACGGTGACGCCTAAAGGGCGAAGACGGTCGAGACGAAACTTTCCTTCCTTCGATCACCTCCAACTCACTCCGCATTTGTTGTAATTAATTCCTCCCGCACATACCGGAGCTCGCGCCTGTCCCTTTTTCGTGATCCCGATCCTATTTTTTAGGGTCCAATTATTTTGAATTATTTATGAACTAATTACTGCCACTGTTTTTTTTTTTTATTATTTTCGATATATTTCTGACGATCTCCGTTCTCACAATCAACGGAATGATCTTCTTTTATATATTTTTTCTAACTTTTGCGGTTGAATCACTTGGACTACGAGGATTTTGTTTTCTCGATGAATTTATACGTCGCAGAAAATTACAAATGGCAAGAAAGAATGTAGACAACGATATTTGTCTCTAACAATAAGATTTTTCGCTGACTTGATCGATTCTCTTTTCTCTCAATTTCGCAGGCGGAGTATTTGTTCCGTGAGAATCCCGAGGGGAAAATGTTCGAGCCGGATTACACGGAAACCATAAGTATGCTTTTGAACGCGATCGACAATCTAAAGGAAAAAATCTTACCATCAAGCGAATTGGACAGCGAGAGAGAAAAATATTTAAAGGTGGAAGAAGCTCAAAAACGAGATCAGATCGGAGAAGTTTGTAGGATTTCGAGCAACGATGAAACAGAGACGTTGACGGAGGACGACGTGGAAGGACCAGAAGGAAAAGAAACGGTTCAATCTAAAGACACGGTTTCCGACTTTGACACGATAAGACCTCATAGCTCTATGGGGACTTACGGAGAGCAGCAGAACAGTGATCCCATGATCGCTTCCAGTTTTTCCTACGAGCAAATCGGCGAGGCAAGCCGGACCTCGTTCGAAGATTCTACTCATTTTTCTACCCAAGACTCGCGATGACGTAGTTACAAAAAAAAAAACGAAAAACCCCGAATTCTGTGCATTTATCTTTGTCCACTTTTTCCACACCTCGGAGCCCTTTGTGCATTAAGTTTTGAAAAAAATGTCCTTGAAAACTCCTTTTCAGAAAATATAAAAACATTTCCTCCAATAACAGCGAAGCCGAAAGAGATAAATGTAGCATCAAAGAAAATGGAACATGGCGAAGAAAAACAAAAAAACCAGAAAGCAATTTGTCACTGCCAAGAAATTCGATATTAATACGAAACATACACCTCGAGTATAGTACAACGTGTTTTTCCATTCCACTCCTTGTTGTTTGTCTGTATCCTTTCGTGGAGACACATTCAGGGCCTCGAAAAAGCTCAGATACATAAATTCAAAATACTGATGAGAATAGAACCGTTTTTCAATTTCTTTTTATCAATTGAACGTTTTCGAAATTTGCTCATGGAAGTAAAAGCAAAAAAAAAACCATCATTATGAGAATAAATGATTTCGAGTCCAATATCAAGAGACGCGGTGGCAGCTCGACGCCAAGTATTAAAAAGAAAGGGTAGTGCGAGCCATGTCGCACTCTTGTATACACATTACACTAAAATAAGCTTTTTATGACCTCACAGAATCTTTAAATCGTTTTAACGGGAAAACGGGTTGACGGAAAAATTTCACATTAAATGTGAATTTTCTACGATTTTTTATCTTTAAAATGATCCTTCGTTGAAAAAAATCCGTTCAGCCAATCCAAAGAAATCTAACATTCAATTTTACCCGATTGCATGAAAAGTCGACGTCGTCACAAAGGTTTTAGAGACTGAAATGGAAAGCTAGGATTTTGGTTATCTCAGCTTTCTTCCGCGTGAGTTAAAGGAGCAAACAGGAAAAAAACGAGAGAAAAATTCTTCTGTCGGAGCTGAAACCGTATTAAAAATAGACGGTTCATAATCACTGCAATTTTTTTTTGTTTTTCCGGATCGTCTTTGTCGTTTAATTAGTGAAGCCGTTGCGGAAGGATGAAGCAAAAAGCAAAGAGAATGAGTAAAAAGAGAAAGAAAAAAGGAGAAGACACGAAGAGAAACAAAGATCAAAGAAAAGAGAAAAAACGGTGAGAAAATAAAAGAGAAAACACACAATGAGAAAAAAGTACACACAAACGTCAAAAATAATGGAGGAAAAAGAACATTTTCCCGTTGGATATCGAGAGAGTGGAAAACTATCGATGAAGAAAGATATAAAAGCAGAAGAAAAGTATGAGTACGGAATATGAACAGGAACAGCAGCATCGAGCCGGACACGACCGTGACCTCTGGCTCACTGGTAGACCAGCCTCCCCACTCGTCAGATTTCCACGATACCAGAGGCTCCCGGACTCTCATCTCAGAGAGAGCTATTACGCCCTCCATACCCTCCTTTTTCCAAGAACTTTGAAAACTCTAGATCATCCGGAAATGCGCAGTTCTCGGATTATTACTCAAATCCGACACGCGGGAAATCACATTTTCACCAAAATACTGAAACCTCCGAAACTCATGGCAACTTCTTTTTCTATATTCCGACGAGTACGATGAAATTCTTTTTCGTGTAATTCTCTGATTACGTGACTACGCTTCTAGGATTATGAGATTCGTAACTTTTTTTATATCCTTTTTTATACTTTCGCCACAAAAAGCACGTTATTTCGTTTCCGCTATATTTTCCTTTGGGCTGCATTCTCGTGGAACGGGATTTCAAGAAATATTTCTCTCCTTTGAAAGATTCTTCTCTCCAAGGATAAACGTGTATCTCTCGAATGTGTTTCACCTCCACTCGTTACCATATTTTCAATTGAATCATCGTTTTGAAATTAATTCGATTTGTTTTCGTTTAATTGTCAAAAATTAAAAAAACTTCAGTCTGCAAAAATATTTTTGACAACAATGTACCGACGTTAAAAAAAAAAAAAAATCGCATCTCTGATCGTAAAATATCAATTAAATCTCCGTGAGACGTTCGAAGCTGCTGTGCGTAATACGATTCAATCGATAATTCACAGTCAAGGTCAGCTGCGATGAAATTCTCGAAACTGGGAGAATTTCCCTCCCCAAGATCGAGAAGGTCAAATTGCTAAATGGTATCGTTGCAGACGTATTTTCCAAGGAATAGCAAGCGTGCTGCATCTCAACAGGAATACTTGCGAAAAAGATGCACATACTGAAAATTTGCTGCAACCAGAAGAGACTTTGTATTCCTAGGAGAGTGGAAAGAGGATAAAAGAAGCAGCGGGAAAGCTTCACAAAACCCCGTATCGAGCCGGGGGCGGTCTTATATAGCGGCCAAGGACGACCAAAGGATCAAGGAAGAGCAAATTTTAACGTTCATCTGCATTCTCGAAAAGCAGAGGATGAATTTATTTGCTCGGGGGGTGGGAAACTTTGACTAAATAATCGAGAAATAGCACGGAAAGCTCTCACAGCTCAATCGACGATGAGCAAATGTTTGGACAAAAATAATCATCGGCCGATGATCCTTCCGAGTAATTTTTTTTTCCAAGGATTTTACGGTGATTGATCCTGAACTCGAATTAATTTTTTCCAGCGTTAATTTAGAATCGTCAATTTTTAAAAATCCTTGTTTTTGGGCGTCGATAAGTTTGGAGGATTTAATTGCGTCAGCCCACTTAATAAATCCGCAGAGAAACAAATTTGCCGAATCGTTTTACTCGTTCCTTCGAGAGCAGTTTGCTCAACCGCGTATAGTTTGTACAATATGAACGCGTAACGCTCGCGCTATATCTGTATCTTCGAACACCTGTTAGCGCGGGGACTCGGGCGAGGGAGTTTCACGCTAGTCACATTCCATCCTCGAGCCTGTATGTCATTTAACTTTCCTGAACGTTAACTCTAATGTTCTTGGGGCCAAAGACCCTTCTTTGTCCGAAGATGATAAAAAATGTATTCGGGTTCGTGCGAGATGTGCGAACGATCGATAAAACACGTTATAAAGATTCTTCAGAAGCACGAAGCACGCTTGAGTTCGTAGTTTTCGTTAAATAAACGCACTGAAGCAGCTCGTGTGCCGTCGACGATCGGCGGCGGTTTCAAAAAAAGGTCACGTCAGATGAAACGTCGATCGTATGCACAAGGTCATCGCTTGGGAGAAAGTGACCGATACGTACAGGATCGTAGCAACAGGTAAAAACCGCAAGCCCCGGAAGTTTTGAATTTCGTGCCGAATGAAATTGGTGACGGCGGAAAATGCGATGGGCATTTTATAATTTCCCTTGTGAATTGGTACTTACCGGCATATCCTTGGAATGAATGATTAGCTTCCTCGCTGGGAAGGACAGTCTCCTCGATAATGCTGTCGGAGACAGTCTTTACCACTCCCATGTCGCGGTAACCCGACAACTGTTGTTGCGGGGATGTTACGTTGACTTGTACGATGAACCAGTTAGCGTTTGTATTGTTTGTTATGAGAATAAATGTGTGTTCGGGTGTTTACTACAGCAGGAAATATTAATATGACTAGCCACAATTTGGGGGATGCGAAAAAGCACCACCAAAAATAAGGAGGTTGTTGTGTTGATCGTCGCGATGAGCACGATGTCGTCTCTTGAACTGGATCGTACCGCGTCGTCTGGCGGTCTGGATGCGGGAACCTCTCACGCACAGTTCCTTGTGCTTGCGAACACCCTGTGGATTTGCGTCAACGTTTGCGCTTGCGTCAAAAACTACCCCTCTGAATGTCCATTTATGTGTGTGTACCTTCGTCATAGCTTGAAAATCGTGTCGATGTGTATATGGTTGTTTGTGGCGAAGGGAGAAAAACGCAGTTGATAAAGGAGGAGCGACGCTCGCTGGGCCGAGGTTTGCCCTTGGCAAAGAGTGAGAGAAGCAAAAAAACAGCTTCACCAGGTGCGCAGCCAACTCACAAACACATTTCAACGGGACCGAGACACACGAGTCAAGTCCTCTAGGCTAGAGGACAGAAGATATGAGGGTTACACGTGTTGGACCTCCATGGTGCGTTCGGTACGTCTATAGCTGGTGTCGGAACTCCAGCCTTGCTGGAGGACGCTCGGAGAACCTTCACTCTCTCGCTCTCTCTCCTCCTGCAGGGGATGATATGCGCGACGCAAGTCTAGGCGGGGTGTACAAGTTCTGGGGAAGCGCAGGCACATCGCAGCCAGGGCCAATGTCGACCAACTAGGTCTCGGTGAAGGTCTCGGGCTCTCGATCAAGCCGTGCGTCCTTTTCCTCTCTCCCTCCGCCATTCCTCTCATACTCTCTGTACCTCCCTTTTCGTTTTATCATCCTTCCCGCTCCTCTCTTCTTCTTCTTCATCTCCTCATCTCTCCATTCCTATATCTCTTCACGTTTATCAGACCCATGATGCTATCCTTTCCTCGCCGCAGCCAGGACGGCGCTGCTACTTCTACACAGGCTGACGCTCTCCCGATCCGACTCCCTCAGTCTTTGTTCGACATTCATATAGACGTTCTTGCACTTACGTTCCAATCGATCGCATTTATTCGTGGCTCACTTCAACGCCCAGATCTCTCATGGCTCTCCCTCCGGCTGATTTCTTCTCGTATGCTTAGACCTGCTGCTTCGCTCGACACAGCCTAAGAGGATTTGAATATTTAATACACAACTCTCGCTTCAAGCTCATCACGTCGCACGCACTACCCTTCCTGACGACACATCCTTGATTAATCTCTCCTCAGTGTTCACCTTTCTCTTCAAGGATAGAGTAGTTGATCATGCTTATGTCTATCCCATAGACCCAGAAACCCCACATCCATCAAATGTTTCCAATACTGGCGGACTCAACGCCGTAGCGGACAACGGACGCAACGTTACGGTGAGCTTGTTCGGGTTTGCCGAATCAGCAATCAAATTATAATCGAACGATCTTCCACTCACCGCGACGTTCGTCGTGAATTATCCTCTTGAACATTCCGGACTCTTGAAAAACCCTGTCACGTAGATAAACTGCAAACTCATCAATGAACGTTTGATCCATCTTCTGAAATGTCTGAAGGACCTTTTTGCGTCAATTTGATGTCTGAGCCTGTCTCCATCCTGTACCTTGATTCTCCTTTTCTTCTTGACAAATTAATCAGTCGGTTGACCCACATAACTTCGTTGAGAACTCTCGATGTTCGCTAAAGACCGCGGTTACTCCTTCGCTCAACTCATTCTCTCTCTTTCTCTCTGGCTCTCTGTTGCTTCGTTCGCGTGCTCTCGTTTCTAAGATTAGACACAACGACCACTTCATTCGATCCCTCCCAGACCACCAGCGTAGTATTATTACTGCACGTTAAATCCTGCAACCTACCACCGGCTCGTTCCCGAGTCCTTGATTCCCCAGTTTGCCCTGGAAAACGCAGGGAATTATCTCGCCCGTTCATTCTGTATATACATATTTCTTGTAGACTCCAACCCTCTGAAAACCCCCGCCACGTTGTGTAGCACGATGGTGGCAAATTTCCTTCACACATCAGGGTCGCCGTCCCGCCCAGCCACTCGGCTTGAGGTTATAGCTGAGGAAGTGCTGCGCTGCTCTAAAAAAACTCTCCACGTCACTTGTTGCACGCGACTCTTAAGCTAACCACCACCCTCACAGCTGCAAACATTTCTCTTTTCTGCTCTCTAATGTTAGCCAATTTTCTTCCATACCTACGCAGTCACGGAGCATATTGTGAATATTCAAAACGACTCCCCTGGAATAAACGATAGCATGACGTTTTCAAAAATTCTCTCCCGTAGTCGCAAAGTGGATTTTCATATATTTTCGAGTTAACTCGATTTTGGGATGAGAACGGGACCGTGTACATTTTAATGCAACATTACGACGTCTCTGGCAGCTATGCCGGGAGTTTCTTCTGAATAACGTTTGAAAGAAATTTCGTTCAATATCGTCGAAGCAATAGGCGTTCTCTAATAATTGATGATTTCATCCGAGAAAGCGTCTCGATAAATGGAGAAATGAGGATGAATGACGGGAACAGAGGTACGTTCGGAAGTTCCTTAGTAATCTTACCTTGTGTTATACTTTTATTTCCTGAATCGATCGATGCATAATGTTTGAACTCGTCCCTAGTCCCCACCTGATCGAACCATCGCTTTTAGTCGTTAACTCACCTCCGGCGAATAGATTATCAAGGTTATCTGCTTTTATGGCATTTCCGGCGAGACGGTTTTGCTTAGCGCGTCATTTGATAGCGCGAATATCACTCGTCAACTATTTTACAGGGGCTGCTGTTCTTATTGAATAGCAGAATTGTTCTTTACGTTCTTTGATATTATGGGGTCTTGAAGATTTAACGAACTCCACGAGGCCATGCCAAGAGAGGCAGTGGCACTGTTTTAACTTGCCCGGCTCACAACCAACGAGCCCGGGTCCGATTCCCGCCTGTAATCTCTGTGGTTCAGAACCCACGTGAAAAATGTAGGTCCACAGTGTAGAGTCAAAAAAAAACAAATAGTGGAATTAATAAAAAAAAAAAACCAAAGATGATAAACAAAGACCCGAGAAGCGTATGCATGGGAAACACCATTCCACAAGACCATGCCACAAGTCTGTTCTTTTTAGTTCAGCTAATAATTATGACAATTACGCCAGATTACATGATGCTGCTTGTTCTAAGGGTTGGCGATGTAAATATGAGCAAGAACCCTCCTGATTCGTGAAATGTTAAAGCCTGGATTGTACCTAGGGAGAGATAAGTACCACCATTAATTACCAGCCCAGGTAAAGAAACCCGGCCGACTCGACCTTGACGATCCCTAAGGGTTCGGAAGGATGTACGGGTTCATCCCGCATCATTGATACAACTTCCCATTCCGTGAAGGCCGTTAGTCCTCAGGGGTAAGAAAGTAGCATATTGGAGTGACCCTAACCGAACCACGTCCACAAATTGGGGCAATAACCTCAAAAAAAAAAAAATCCTCCGGCTTCCTAGGATCTTATGGCATCAGAGTTTTCTTGAAATGGGAATAAACCAGGAAGCATTCGTCCAACTTCTTTTCGGAGATACGATTAGACAACGCTGATGGTTACTGCCGTTTCCCTCAATATGGCCAATTATTAGAACTTTTAACCGACTTTGCAAACTTTAGTGCCTTTTGGCAACTCCGATGTGCCATTTGTCATGATTCCGCAGGAAAAAACTTTTTTCCCTTCATGTCGCATCTGCACCGGATCGCTTCATGTTGCCTGATGGATTCGCCACTGGCAGCGGCGGTTGCCGGAAAAACTCAAACAAAATCAAACTCATTTTTCCACATCAGGCGCATCCACGCTCTATAGAAAATTATGCCAATACACTTCGCTTATTTGGAAGCCGAAATAACGCACGTCCTTCGAGAATTCAATGAACTGAAAAAGGATTCTCATGACAAAGTGATGTCTGCATTGAATCATTCGGAAATTCGGAGGATCCAGCACAAAGCAACGATGTACAAACATCTAGCCGTTCCACTTCTTGACTTCACTTTCCGCTCCAGAGAATTAATATCCCGTCGTTCTTTTTCAATTCACTTGTGCGATATCCTGCGAGGTACACAATCTGCAGACTCTCGACACGTTTTATATGGATATGCTGCGCCGCATACTACGTGTGTATACGTTACTATAAAAAAATATTATGGCCATTTGCATGCAGTTGAGTTTGCTACACGATCAACAGGGTGGACTCCGGTCACAAGGGTCTAGAATAGCACTTTGTACACGTGTGCACATCATTTCAAGGACGAGAAGAAACTTGGATCGATGCAAGTTCATTGTATGCGAGGTTCTCTGTAAATCCATGTTTTCGATTCCACACAAGTTCACATGAGAAAAAAAAAGATGCATAATTTAATACTTGGTTAGATACTTCGGGGATTCATGAAAATCACTTTTTAATAGTTATCATCGATTCTGAGATGCCGAAGATGTAAAATATTTTTTTTTTATTCCAAGTATTTTAATATTCAGTGAAGTTTCTGCTCCAGAATCTGGGGATATGCTTTTATAAGAATTTCTATAAATTTGTGAGGGGTTCGAACGTGAAATGTGACTAAGGGAGAAAATTTCATGGTGTAGATATTATGGCAAGCTTTTCAAAGTACAAGCACGAGATTAACTCTGAGGCTTCGTCGTACGGTGGAATGGCAAGAGATCCGAAGAGGCGAGGGTTGAAACAGGCTCAAGGTCATCGGACAACCCCGCTGTCGTTCGATATCGCGTACACACAGGGTGGACGGGGAGTAGAGCGACGGATGGTCCGGCGGGGTCGTTTCCGGTACGACAGAGCGAGGCAGAAACGCACACATACACAGAAAGTGAGAGGGAGGAAGAACGAGGGAGACAAACAGACCGAGGAAGAAACGTTGACTTGTTGCTTCGCCAGGAATCATTTCGTCGAACCAAACATTTCTCCGAATCAACAGTTTTTTCATCTCAGTTCTTATACCCTTGACTCTCCTCATATTCGAATCATTTTTCGTATCGCTCAACCCTTTCAGTTTCATCACATCGCAATAAAGATTTCGTCCTGGCGATGCTTCAAACATTTTTCATGGCCCCATCAAATTCTGTGTAAAGTTTGCAAGAAGGAGCGTTAATTTTTTCATAAAATAATTCGACGAGAACTCTTGGAGAGAGCGATTACGGAAATTTTTGAAATATTCAAACGTTAAACGCTCGGGAATGCGTCGGCATTCTCACTGGAATATCTCTTGAAACCGAAGATCGTTCCAGAGCAATTCATTTTTCTCTAGAATGCTTTGTACATTTTTTTCTTTCTTTGACCTACTTCCACTTTTGTTATAGGTGAAGGAAAAAACTCCGCAAGAGTGAAGGCACAAATTAACGGATATTTTAGAGAAGGGAATATGTTGCCGTAGTTGGGGGAGAAGAAATAAATGGCGAGTACTCGGAGCCAACATTGACATATTTCCATCCAAATTATGCATCCGAATGTCCTCGTGTATCAAAACGACCATTTGATTGGATTCCTACTGAGACTTTCAAAGTAGTTACGCCACGTGTCAAAGTTTTCATCCTAACCCTGAAAAGTATCCATCTGCAGGGTTTCTGTCAGTGCAAACCTTCAGTACCACAGCGTCGAACATACAATCCGAAATTTTTTGCTGCATCGACAAACTCAGAATATAACGAGAACGTTACAATAAAAAAAAAAAAAAAAAAAAAAAAAAAAAA
>JBAJMU010000002.1:20180179-20265652 GCA_037952995.1 Hyposoter didymator
AAAAAAAAAAAAAAAAAAAAAAAAAAAAAAAAAACAAATAGATTTTGATGCTTCCTTTCAGTCCGTATTATTGATATCGAAATGGAGTCTCTTTATTCACCTCTTCAAAATCATATCATAAGAAAATAAAGCAGATTCTAGTCCCTCGTTTCAAGGTTGCGCATGGAAGAGCTCGTTCGGTCATGTATTGCCAGAGTAGCGAGAGCTGGTGGTCTTGACGGTTCGTAGAAACGTTGATGGTCGTGGTGCCTTGGCCTGGAATATCGATTCAACTTGTTGCATACGTAAACAATAGAACGCATGCTGCGCAAAGTGCGCATAACCGATGGGGGCTGTGAGACTAACAATAAGAGCAAGAGAGACGGAGGGCAGAGGGTGAGGAGAAACAGGACGAACATTACTCCTCACTACAGTTCATTATTTATATAAACTAGCCTTTGATGTTAATGAGTTCGTTTATAAAAGTATTAGAAAGGGTAGTGTTCTTTGTAACGAGAATCCGATCGCTAAAATTTTATCTCGCTTCACCAGCAGCACGATTAATATTTTATAAAAATGCAAAAGAGAATTCTGGCATGAAAAATATTTCCATTTTGTAGGGGAAAAAATATCGAAGCTTCAATGTGTTTCGATCCATTTTATTCGATTTTATCAAACCATGACACAGGATCATCAGCATCTGTCGTATTTCTACAAATAAACTTATTCCATTTCTATTACAGCGAAAGGATCGAATATTTTTCATCTGTCGAGATATTGATTGACTTCGTAAATTTAAGGTTATTCGATCGAACCGATTAGAACGCCGAATAGGATCGAAATTTTCTTAAACATAGGAAATTAAAATGTAAACGATAAAGAAGCGAAAGGAGTCGTCGGTTACAAGGAATTCCAGAGCGTAAAATAATGTTGTTACGAAGGACCAATGACGCGGGCACAACTGTATCAAAAAGCTGAACACGTGCTCTATCCATCGCTGATATGAATCCAGACACGGGGGAGCAGCGATGCGAGTTTTGCAGGAGGATTTATGTACCTTTCAATCAAAGTTTCCGTAATATAAACTGCGCAGTGGTGTCTGCGACTGGCATCATCAACGTGCAAACGTGCTGAAGTTTCCTGCGGTGCAAAATTTCTCTTTTGCCCCCGAGTCACGTAACAACTTGAACTATTTACGGAATTATAACGCTACGGAACGAGGAATCATTGAATTAAGCTTATTGTTCGAAAACAACGTGCCTTCATAAAGCAAAGCATTCAAATTATAACAGGACAGAACAAATTTCCACGTTATTTCCGCATCGTTTATTTTCCAAGTTGAAATTATATTCGAAATGAAAATCTCAGCAGTCATCCGGATTTAAGAAAATTCCATCTGTTATGAAATTCAACCACGCGATGCCGATGTAAATTTAGGGAAGGAACGAAACGATCTGTCTCTCCATCGCGTGTCGATCACGATAACAACGAGGCGTCAACACGTGTTCCCGTATAATATAGCGAGGTGTTATGCCACGCCAGATGACATTTAAATGTAACACGTGGCGCATTACATTTCGAGGAAATAACGCATCGAAACGACTCGCGATCAAAAATTAATTTGGAGTGTTCTTACGAAAACACAGAAAAGTCATTTTTCTTTTCAAGTTTTATTTCGAAAATTAATGCAGAGTTACGGAGAGAGAAACGAAAATAACGGAGAGAACATTAAAAAAAAAAGAAGATACTGTACATTTTTGTTAAGCTGATTGAATCTGTATCCGACTGAATAGTAAATGAATAAATGCGGAAGAATAAATACTAAATCACGAGGGTTGAAATTTAATCGAGCTTGCGGAAAATTTCTACGCGAGCTTATGCGGTGTGGCTAAGAATAGAAAATTGCATGGCTCGGTCTCTGTTCGTGAGTACAAGCGATCAAGCTTTTTTTTAACGCTTTTCACTCTCTTTGGTCTCTCGAGAAAATATTGAAAGTGTAAACGGATATTTATGGTGGTATTCGCGGCGCGTAATCCGTAATCTTCGTAATGCACAATATTGAGGTGGAAATGAGTGGCCGATTGTGCGCCTTTAGGAGAAGGATAAAAAAAATGATTGAAACAGGAAACTTTCGGGAAAAAATCGAGGGTACGAAACAAACTTTATTTCGTGGTTAAAAAAATATGTTTTTAATTTGTTTTGTTATTTTACTGGAAAGGGAATAATTATTGTTTCGATACTCGATCTCGTCGTTTGCATTACGCTTGACTCTTAGCTCATGATAAGATAACGTGACAGATTTATGGAGAGACACAGCGGCGGATTGTCCTGCGCGATAATAATACAAGAGGCATCGTTAAATCGCAGCACAATTTGTCAAGCAACACGGAGGCATTTTCATCAAACCTGATTAGGTTTGACAAACAATGTCTGGAAGGCTGGTATCATTACGATTGATGTCCAATCGTTTAGGCAGGTCGGGAAGGTCGACCGAGTAAGTAATCAATGCGGAAGAGAATCTCGCTCTGACCCACGTATAAATTTTTCTTGCCATATTTGCTCCATTGGATTTTCTGCCACGTGTGCGCTTCCGGGTGTTACACAAGCACAGGGTCGAAGGCCGACGAACTTGGGTTACGAGGACTGTGGGAATACATCGAATAAATTGAAATTGAATTTGCTGCTTATCACTATATCTTGACAACAATTTTTTAAATTATAGGCAGTCAAATGCTGATTGGGACACGAGGGGAAACATTTTATTAATCGACACACAAATTTAGGCTCCGCAGAATCTATTTTTTCATCAAACTCCATATCTCCTTCGCTTTCAACGAAATTATTTCTTCGAATCATGGTTTTGTCTTTTACGATTTTACAGAAAAAATATAAAATTGCTCGAAAACAATCTGCAATAACTCTTGGAAGGATTTTCTAACTATGTAACTTTACCAATTGATAAACTTGATATTCCAGTGACGAAAGTCCTTGAAAGTGTGTCAACCAATAGGAGAACGAAGAAATGCGGCCAAGAGACGTACAACGCACAATTAATACAGTGCAAGCCTTCTGGGAGTCTCATGTCCTTGACAATTTCCCTGTATACACGACACAAAAGGGCGTATATTACGATGTATGGGGAATTGTTCCAGTAATATGAATTTACGACCTTGAAAGGTCTCGTACAGTTTCCCTCTCATTTTTGGAGGTACTTTTTTTTTCAAACTTCCAGAGCTCATTCAATCGCAATATCACAGGCAGTTTTATTGAATATTTCGAGACAGTTTCATCGAGTCGTTTTATCCGAAATTTTCTGCTCTTATAAAACGATATTTCACTCTACGTTGACGCTGGAGGTTCCCATTTCTGCCAGACAGAATTGAAGGTAAAGTCGACAAAACAACTGAATCATGTTAACAACGAATTTTAAGGCAGGAACGAGGGAAGAGGAAAGTTTCATTAATCAGTTGTTTACAAAATCTTCGACGACTTTATTTATATTTTAGCATATATGAATGTACACTTTTATGCAACAACAGCACTTTGTCATCGCATTTGTTAATATAATCGATTGAAACGAGTCACAGTCGAAATGGAAGTAAATTTGAAAAAAATGAAGTTTTGTAAAATGGAGAAAAGCTCGTAAATAATTTTCAAATATTTACGTTTCCGCAAGCCCCGCTTGTTAATTCGCTTCTTTTCTTTTAATCTTTCTTAAAGATTTTCATATGTTTTGTTCTTTGTATAGCACCCTAACTCGAAATGAAGGATAAATTAATCTCAGGGAGTCGCGGATTTTCCCCTTCTTTTTGTGTGTCACTTCGAATTCTTTCATACTCTCAGATTTCATTAGTAAAAATGAAGAAAAAATCCTCTGGATCGTCTCATCCATTTCATGGTTTATTTCTCTGTGCTCCTCGTAAAATTTCTGAGCCGCCCTCACTCTCTTCTTTTTCCTTGTTCGTCAAGGAAAATCGCAAGAAGAACGAGAAACTGTCACTCTTTGCAATGGGTGCAACGCACAAGTCCCACCTCGTCGCAATTCATGCATTTCAGAAAGTAGAATTCCTTCATAAAGTCGTTACGAACCGGTGACTTTTTACTTCCGTTGCAAACTTGACAAGGCAGAAGACGACAGCCGCCGCAAAAGGTGCACGTGATGCACGAGTTTGGACTCTGGAATTAAAGCAATACGAAAAGTTTTTTAGTTTTTTTTTATACAGTGTATACACGGAATAAAAGAATTTGGGCGAATGCAATTTGGTGAAAGGAATCTAATCAAAGTCCCTTTTTTTATCGTGATATTCATTTTTTGCTTCCTCATAGAGGAAGCTATGTGACGGTGAAATTTTTTTTTCCCAGTTTTCAATGTCAATGTGCTTAAAATGTCCCAAAACATCGAAAAATCATATCTACAAAAAATGTCCGGATGTGTGTGTGTATGTGTGTGTGTGTGTGTGTGTGTGTGTATGTTCTGGCACTGTAAAATTCAAATGTTTATAACTCGAGAACAGTTTGAGCTACATGGCTCCCGTTTTGCAGAGACGTTAAGCTAGACCAGCTCTTTTTTTTAATTCGTCATTGTCATCATTTTTGGAATTCCTGAGCGCGATTAAATTTGTAAATTTTGGCAAAGGCGATATTATCGACGTTTCAGTCTGGACACGAGAATCCAATATGACAGAAAGAACAGGCAAGATAAATCGCAAGATTTATAATAAACGCATAAGCTGAACGGTGCTCGTGATTTTTTAACTGAGTACGGGGTGGCCTCGGTTCCGGCTGATTGAAGATTAATGTTTTCCCGAATCATTCGTAATACTCAAAGGAAACGAGAATTATTGAATGTGAGGAACCATTCGAGTTATTGGAACGTGAATAAATTCAGAATGTTCAAATTTGATTTGAATTTTATAGAGAAATTTGGATTTTTTATTCGTTCGGGAAAGATGAATTTTCCAGGTAAATATGAAGCTTCCCTCGATAAAATGACGATTGTGTTGTTGAATTCTACACATCGACAGTCCGAGCGCCCGGTATTCGAATATGTACAGCCCCGTGTTCGATTGAATCTTTTTTTCTCCATTTATTTGTCCTTTTTTATATGTGCATGTTTATAAAATAATAGGCATACATGTATTCCGTTATGGGGGAAGTAACAGGGTGGAATATAAAGTCTGTCGAGCGGGAATGCGAGCAGGATTGCTGGTGTGTGTATGTGGGTGCTGAATAAATGTATGGCTCGCAAATACTGAGCTGAAAGTGGAAGAAACGACCTTTCCTCTGGTTGCAAGGTAATCCGTTCCCCATCCCCTTCACCATAGATCTCGTTTGACACGGTACAAATTTATGGGCTCATTGGCAGAACACGCGGGCGTTTTACACCAGGGAGACAAAGAGGGAGAAAGAAATTGCTAGATATATACGAGCTATGTATTACAGGATAAAAGTGAAAGGATTGTATAACCTTGCGCTCACACAGATCTCGCCCAAGCCAACGTACGATATCCACACACAGATTCCATTGCTCCGCAGACTTTTTACGTATTTTTCTATACATGTGTATAAATGCATCGATTGATACGGATCGACCCAGTAAATATTATGCATTTCTGATTATTACAGATCGTGAATAAGTTGGAGGAGGTAAAAGCTGCGAGAAATTGCAGGACACGTTTTCTATATACTTTCTTCAGAAATGTTCCTCCGGAAAGCGAGCAATTGAAAGCCCATTTTTCCACAATTTTCTCAAGTCATTCCAGCACAATACACATTTTTTCCTTCTGCTTTTTATGCGTCGCGAGTCTGCTCAATTTTTTCGACAAAAAGAACTCTCAGTGAATAAAGTACCGGCGAGGGAGTGGAGTTACGAAAATGAAAATTCTTCGAAACAGGATCCATGAAGCAATACGTTGAAAGTTTATTTGAAAGCTACAATTTTAACGATTCATGGTACATTCGTTGTTACTTTTGTGTAAATGGAGATTTCGGATACACTGGATTAGCGTAAACGTTTTTTTTCAATAGGTGTGTCCTACGTTTTTTTTCTGACGGCCCGGATGACGTGGCAAAAAAGGAAAAAATTATTCGGTCTGATGCAACGATGAAACAGGGAGACCCCTGTGCTCACTCACTCTGCCTGTTGGAATTTTATTTCAGTTCTAGTCAAAACGAGAGATTTTGGTCAAAAAATGAAAAAACCACAGACTGCCAATTCGCATTTGTCAATAGTGCCCTCGTGCAGTAACAGGTACGGGTGTGCCCTAAGTGCACTGCGTAACAGCTTACCTTGTAAGGTTTGAACATACGTCGCAGCTCACCGGACTCGTTCAGTCGTTCAACCGCGTCGGCGTTCTGAAAAAACAAGAAAAAATCAAAAGAATGAAAATATACATTCGAATTAGAAATAGAATTCGTGTCGTACACGTGCTGACGTTTTCCATAAAGTGTCGAAACGTCGATTCGTGGTTAAATGGATTTGAATGTTCGAATTTTATCCACACGTTGATAAATTTTTCTGGCATTAATTATTAGTAGCTTCTGTAATCGGTCCGTTCGATCAAAAGCGTGAGCAGCTCGAATAAACGATATGAAATGAAACTTTTGAGAGCAACAATTTTCAGTATTTCTCGTCTTCTAGAAAAAATGGTACTTTAAAGAAAAACATTTGATAAATGTTTTCGCCCTTTCATATTCTAGTTATGAAAGAAATGTTGGGACACGGGAGAGGAAAACGGATGAGTAGAAAATGAAGAAAAACGAGAATAGGTAAAAATGAAAAAACGAGGAGAACGAAGTGCGAAAAAAACAAGGAGGAATAAGAAAATGAAGGTAATGCAACGATAAAGAATAATAAAAGTTGTAGCTTCGTGAATTATGGTTACATAATTTGTGTGTTTGAGTATTCGTAGATGGCGCGTGTAAAATAATAATGTGACGTGAATGGATAGGAATGCTATGCTCCTTTCAGCATGTACGTACGAGAAGCTCAAACTCATGTATGAAAGTACATGCGTGCATGGATACCTCCTCAAGAATCCATGAACTGTCATGGCTGCTGGTTTTTCTCTTGATTTTTTTTCTCTATCGATCTATCCTTTACTTCGATCTTACAAGTGTTAGAGGAGAGGTGTGCTATGTATCACAAGAATGAAGTATCCGCAGCCTCACCTCTCTCGAGTCGGTGTCCTTCGATCATATTGCCTGACATTTCACTTACGCTTGGACGAAAGATTTGAATTTCAACTTTTTTCAACATCGAACTAACGAATAGCCGTTGTGATGATTTTTTTTGTTCCATGCAAAATGACGACGTGCAATCGTACAACGTATACATTGTAAAGTGGCGAGAAATAACTGTTTGGGAAATAACATGGAATTTCGATCGGTAGATTTCGTTTAGAAATTAAAAGAACGAAATCGAGATTAATTTATTCTGCGTGGGCGGATCACTAACGCCTAAAGTATTCATTGCGTACCCCTGAGATTCACGTGGACAACGAAGAAGTGTATCGTTGACCTTTTTCCGGCCACGTTACTTCGACCGAGTAAATCGCAAAGTGACCTGAGCAAAAAGCTGCAATTAACAATGGACTCGTGGAGCTATTTCTAAAGTGTTCCATAAACGATCGCTGATATTTCAATGAATTCAGTCCCACATTCACCATTTTTCTCAATGAGTTTTCTCTCCCGCATCTGAACTTGACAATGAAATATTCAGCCCGAAGAAGCGCAAGGGAAATCAGCGTAGGCTAATCTGTCAATCAACAATCCCCACACAAATTTTCTTAGCCACGATTTTCAGCAGCGAATTTCCTCCCACGTAGACTCAAACATTTATTCTTTTTTCAACATATGGATCGTCATTAAGAGCAATATTTCCTGAATTGTTACACATTCTCGAGATTAATGCTGATTGATTTTCAAACAACGTGACCACGTGACCAAATGTAACGATTTATATCAAGTTTCTAATTTTTGAACGTCAAGAAATTTAACACGATGATCGAAATAATTGAAGAATCATTCAAATGGAACTTCCATAGTAAAATCGTACTCAACGATTTATTTTCCAGTGAAGAAACAAATCGTCATCGCGTTTTTCGTTCCCGAATCGCTCGTTCATCGTACAATCATCGGGACGATGGTGAATGCCAAGAAACAGAACGCGCAGTGACAGATATCGACAGCCGGAAAATACACAGATCGTGTCATCAATATTTCGCTCTAAATCACAAGGTTGCTCTTGGCCTTCCCTCTGTCAACAAGTCGATATGCTTTTCGAATGAGTGGACGTATATATTTATTGGAAAATCTCACTCGTGGTTAGTGAGTGGCGTGGAATAGTGGTGATAAGATACCGAATATATAGAGAATGATTCCTCTTGGGACATTGGAGAGTTTCCCAATCGGAATCGGTAACATGCAAATTAAATTTATATATATACGTGATTGCACTACATCGGAACAGCCATGAACAAACATTGAATCCAGACTCGGAAATCCCACGTCGGTTTGATGCAATTTTGCAAGCATCCATTTGGAGAATACTGAGAATATCCTAGTGACCGAAAATACATGAGTGAGTGATCGAAATAACTGAATGATTTTATTTTTGCGATTTGAAATTCTGTAAAATCTTGAAGATTCGTGATTCGAGGCACTCAACGACTCACATGCAGCATTCTAGGTCGGAATGAAATTTTCTGTGCCATAGATAATTGTACAAAAAATTGGAATCACACGAAAGGTATACGTGTTGATTCCGTGACTGCAGTAATCATGCGATTTGAGAAAAATTAAACAAGCCGAAAGAACTAAAACTCTAGTAATAATTCCGTGACTCTAGCCAATTGTTTCATTCGCCACCTTTCAAGCAGCAGTAACACGTAGCTTTATCAGGTGTAAGAGAGAGCGAATGGAATGTCGATGAGAACTTTCGTGGGATGAGGAGAGACTAGACAGAGTCTCTGGCATTGGAAAATATCGAAAGGGGAGACGACACGCTTCGGATATTCGGAACGTGCGAATTATTCCTTCGGTTATTACATCCGCATATATATACAAACTGGGATTGAGAAATATACGGTGAGGTCGTGAGTTCCGACTGACGAGTCTTTCCGTTCGTTCCCGCGAGACTCACTCACTTCCCGCACCTTTGCGCACAAAAAAAACCGATCCATCTCAACGAATGAGAATTAATCGCAACTAAATTGAATATGCTTGCTCGGAAATCGGATAAATTGCTCGTAATAAAAATTAATCGTCAACACTTAATGCCCCGTTTATAAAAATTCCAAGCCAAATTTGTCAACGACTTCACAATCCACAAAAATAATTATTCATTCGTGCGAACTAAACGAAACAGAAAAGTCATTGAATACTTGCGAGAGCTTTCAAATACTTATTAAAAAAACTTACTCCAATGAGTTGTCCATCGATGAACAATTGTGGGACCTCGATATGCTCGCAACCGATTCTTTCCTTCAGTTCGGTTTGTAATTCCCTGCTCATGAACAAGTCTCGTACATCGTGCTGGACCATGTGAGTCTTGAGAATCTGAAGCACCTTCAAGCATGCGAAAAACGTTTTTCTGACGATGCTCATCGAAGTTACGTAAACGACGACCTTGCCTGAGTCTTTCATTTTGTAATTCTGAAAAACCAATAAAAATGTCATTAAATTGATGCATTAAGTTATTTTTTTTCACACTAACATAATATGGAAAGGGATGAGAACTGCAAAGGGTAAAGTTCGATTCTGCATTTGGTTCGATTTTTTTTTCATACTATGTACGAAAGTTACAACGAGTGCAAAATTAAATCCTACCGGAATGCAAATTCAATGACGAAATTGTCGTTTAGTTCTCATTTTTTAAATAAAATGTAAATCATCTCTTGAGAAAAAACTTTTCCTGTACTCCATTTGTAGATCATCCATTTTCTTTTGTCCTGCTTCTCCACGTCATTATCGAGCTCACAACGATTAATGAGTCCAGACGAGCATCAGAGAGACGCGGCAAAGGAGTGGAGGGGGTAGAATTCACATACAAACTCATCAAGAGCAACTCGTGGTTCGCACGCTCGTTACTTGTTACGATAAACAACGAGAATCATCAACATCTCCGCAGTAGAATTTATGCTACTTTTCAATCGCACGTTTCCGTTTTTATTTCCTTCATTTTTTTCCATTTTAAAACTCAACCTTATCGAGTACAAGTTTTAATGGCTTTTGTTGATTACGATAAGAGAAAGATTTTTTTTTTAAATCCAGCCTCCTTAATTTAAAATTTCGACTGATAATAATGCAACAATCTAATGAAAATGTCTGAAGTTTGCCACTAATTAATTACGCGACGACCGGAATTTGCAATGTTTTCAGATCATGGGAAATTTTATTTATTTTTTTTTATTTTAATTTTCGTTATTTCGGACTGTCCATTCGATTTAATAAATTCCTTCAAACTCAGTGACTATTTGCGACAACCCTGAACATTATTACATCTGGGGATCGAGTATTTTCATTCGGTCGAGTTTTCATCAACTCGTTCGAGTACCAATTTAGTTCTCATTCCGCATCTTTCACTCTACACCTGTAGTTGGAATATTTGTCTATAAATAAATAGCCTTTATTTCCACGAAACTCGAGGCCTCGAGCTTAATTGTCTCCGTCATATAACGATCGATTTATCAAACAATGGCCGATTACATCATTCACGAATCACAGAAAACACATAGAGAAAGAATGAATAAAAGTCAAACGTTGAAATAATTGAAAAAAATTTAATATGTCCAACAAATTAAATCGAACTCCATTTTATTTTTCAATATTTCAAATCGTATTTTTTCATTTAGTGATTCAGTTGATTTCCATTTTATTTTAATTTGATTGAACCTCGAATTTAATAATCTAATGAAAATAAATAATTGAGTCGAAAGACTTTTTCGAGCGAGCAAGCGCGAAGCCAACATTGATGTTTCAAAATGTTGATGAAATGAAATTTACGTGCGTGAGAGAAAATGGAAAATATTATTGATTCGTTGCGTTCAACGAGTCTGGCCAGGATTCGTCGAATGCTGCTGACAGGTGAGTTTATACTTACGCTTCGCGCACACATTTTTTTTTTGCCCACAAGATCGTACAAATCGTCAAGGCTTTGGCATGGACTCACAACAACGAAGAATTATAAAAGGGAAAAAATAATTTACGTGTATTCTATTATATCATACAACAAAATAAGCAGCGAGCCTGCGCGCGAGTACAGAAGATCGTGATTTTGCTAATTTAACTTTCACTTGCTTACGTCAATAGCTGCGTGCATTCGGTCTTTACATATTATCTTTTCGAGCGCATAATATTTCAAGAAAATTCAATAGCTATCGATGCTTTTTGAAAGTGTTATCAATTCACAAATTATTCGCAGCAACATCTGCTGTCATTACGCTTTCGATCTCTTGCTCACGTGTTTCATCCCATAACGAGAAAGACGAGGATCTGAAAAACCCTAAGTTTGGATATTTTTCCGGACTTTGGGATCAAAATACGGAAATTTAGTCAACGAAATAATATAAAAACTCTAATTTCGATGCAATGGATTAATAATTTTATATTTTCCATTCGAAATCCACGTGCAATGTTATTTTTGATCAAACGATACCAAGATTTGCGGTGTAAACCCTCTTCTCGCAATTATCTGTCCACGACTTTTACCACGCCTTTTCTGAATGATTCGAACATCGATATATACGTGTACATATTTATATATGAACACGCTCGTAGCGGGACATCGAATTTCCAGTTATACGCACCAGTTATATTTTATGAGAGAAAATATGCATGTATAAACACGGAGAATAACATTTATAGCTGCGAGTCTGTATATCGTTCCTTAACGTAACGGGTGTCACGTGGAGAAAAACCATATCGAAGGATTCGCTGTTTAAGCGAAGATTTTATTCCTAGGATGATTATATTTTGTTTTACGAAATAAAAATTGTCTCGCCTGATATATGGGTTTGCGTTGATGCGACGAGCGTCGAGAGATGGGACCGGTGAATAATCTAAAATATAGACTTCAAGAATATGGCGAGGATTCTAGTTGGCAAAGTCGGTGATTACACTAAATCTTGCTCGGAATTTTGTTTACATTCCATCAATCGTCAAAATCATAAGACAGAGTAGGGATAACAATTAAGTGGTGGTGATCGTCGCGCGCAACATTAATCGTCATAGCTCATGCGATTTCGATAAAATCATCAAAACTATAGCCGATTGTTAATAAAACCGTCGTCTGTCATTTCATTTATTGGTATCAAACAACAAATTACAGAAATTAGTTCAACGCAGCTTGAAACGAAGAAATTCGGACGTGATTATAATTTTGCGATTATCTCATTATGGTCGTGAAATAAAAAATAAATATAATGCAATTTTCACGCGTCGTATTTGTACGAGAGGCGTCGATTACTTGGTTGCTTCCATGCGGTTCTTTCCTTCATTCCGTTTATTACACTTTCTTCCTTCGTTCTTCTGAGCTCACGTTGTGCCCGATGAATCTCGAGAGCACACGTGGCGCTCAGTAACGCCTTTTTACTCTTGCTGTTTAGCGAATTATCGAATTGGACCGGAACGCGTGAAGGAAACTTTCTTTGCGGAGATCCGGAGCGCAGATTCAAAAAAGAATCGGAGATTGAACACGCATTATTTAGATTTAAAATGTACTAGAATTCTCGATCGACACAACAGCATCTTTATTCGATCGTATCGATTTCTACTCAAGCATAAAAGTCCGAATTACTAAAATTATTGTCAACTCCACTTATTGGGATATTGTTTTCAGACTTTTTCGATTTCCAGTTTTATTAACAATAACAATCAACGCAAAATTAACGACAAAAAACTTTCAACATACTGAACGAGTACTTTTCCATATGCTCGAGATTTTGTTTTTTTTCCCCTACATTTCTTGATCGTAAAACAGCAGCAATTTTTACTGGTCGTTTCTAAATTTCTGTGTTTTATTTAGAATCGAATGATGTGTACAAATTGGCACCCAATCGCACGACGTCATTTTTGTCGTAGTGTCTTATTGACCGTGCACGTGAATCGGCCACTGGGCTGACGGAAATAAATCTTGTTCCATAAACTTATAGTTTACATCTCGTGAAAATGGTGACAAAAGTGTTACAACAAAGTTTTTCGAGCTATTATCCTGGCAAAAGCCCTTAAAGCCAGAAGAAAGGCGTTAGCGAGGAGAATTTGGAGTAAGATCAGATTCGGGGTGATTGAGGTAGGTCGTAGGTGAAATGTTCGAAATTGCGTCAGCTCCAACCCCAAATGAATACGCCTGTGAGACTTTCCACTAATCCACTCAATGAGTTGTGAAGGTCGCGCATTCAAACATGACCTTTAGTATTTGGTGGGACTGACGAAGAACCTTGAGGATCAATAATAGGACCTTCACAATCCTGGTAATGAAAACGGGACGACTAAATATATTCCATAATATACCCGTAGCGCAAAAGCATTTGTTCCCCTGCCTTGTCATCCCTTGAATTTAATGTGAACGCGTTAATATTGAAAAAATGCGAATAACGAGAAGAAAATATTTGTCGTTTTTTCGTTAACCTGCAAATTCGCAGTGACTACTGTTTTAATTAATTTCTTCACTACACCCTGCCGTTGCATTGTTTTTACTTTCACATGAATAATTCAGCAAAGTAATTCGATGGAGAAATTTTAGACTTGACTGCAAAACTCGTGGGAGTTTCCGCCTCCGTAATTGTGACCTCTTTTTTAAAAACAATAAATTGGTTTGTAATATTCCGACGTCGAGGGATTTGTGCCTCCTGTTTAACCTCGTGGAATGCGATTAAATGATACATATTATGTAGAGTGTGGTGTTCATAAATAGTAAATCATATTTATAACACTCGGAAACTCTTGCGCCACGTAATGAATCCCACGTTCGACTAATTGCCGCTGATTTTAGTACAAGAAAAAGTGCTCGTGTCAGACCACGTGCTCGTTCTCTCCGTTCCTTTAGACTTTTTCCACAATTTAATAATTCGTAACGTTACTGCGCAGAGCTGTACAGCAGAATGACCGATAGTCGATCATTTTTATCATTTCCTTCTGGTAGATTTTGGGTAAATCATTGATGCGCTTCAATATTTTGTAAGAAGAACACGCGAGTTTGTACGAAACGAAATATTTGGAGATGTGCGACACAATTGCTAATTGCTTGATTAAAAATCATCTCTTTGGATCGTCGCTAAGAACATATCGCCAAGTTCTCGTTTGTCTCTGCGTGCGGTTCTCACCAGGGAACAAACGCCCTCTTGGCTTCCGACGAGCGAGCTGCGACGATTTCTCCGCAACTGGGATAATGTTACGAGAGATCAGGTCGCTCGCAGTCGCGTCCTCTTCGAGCTCGACTGGAATTCACCGTTAGGAAGCTGTGCGAGTGAACGCTGTGTGAATGATACGTACAAACAGGAACCAGCGCGAGAGAACGAGACACGGAGAGAAAGAGATAAAGAGATAAAAAGAGAGATTACTCTCGAGACACTGATGCTGTTATACTGTTACGATTTGTGCTCTTTTCGAGCTGTTGGAGCGAAGCGTAATCTACAACAAGTGAACCGTTTCCGAATACTCTCTCTAATTTGTTTTTTCGAATTCTTTTTTTTTTTTATTCTGTCATTAACTTCATTTGTTCCTCGCTCGACCGCTTTGACTGAGAACTATACAAATTTAAAATCGAGAGTCATGAACTACTTGTTGAAGATAAAACAATATTTACTATTGTTTCCATTTGAATCACTTTTTTCGTTTTTTTTTTCGAAAAATCGAGCAATCGTACAAGCAGATCAGTATGCCGTTGCATTTTCATTTTGAAAAAATGTAAAGCATCGAAGAACCGTTTCCTTCGAAAATGCGAAAGACAAGAATCTGCAAGATTCGTAACGCGAGCGGCTTGCATCAGAGTGTCGACCGATGAAAGTTCTCGGGGAGCCACACAAGTGGGAAGACGTTCTCTATCATCTGTGTAATGCCACAATCCGTGGAACTCAACGAAGAGACAAAACTTTTGGGTTAAAAGTCCTCTCGCTCGGCGAAGCATGCTGAGATTTATGAGCTTGACGAAAATCCCCTTTCCCCGTGGTATATACCTGCAGGCTCAAATCCTCACTTCTGGGAGACAATGTATTTTTTTGCTGTGATTCGCAAGCGAAAAGGAATACCTGCTGTGAAATTTCGTCTGCGGAAAACGTGGGAAGTATATAATATTATTCGTTCCTTGTCGCGGCTTGAGGAACGAATAAACGTTTTCCTTTGATTGCATTTTACAGAACTTGGAAGTAATTACTGAATTTTCTATTGTTACTCTGTCACTATTCGGAGCTCTACGCGAGAAGATATTTTTACAAGAGAGCCAACTTTCCCACTGTGGAATTCTTCTATGAAATCGGTGACGAATGGAAAGTGAGAGAAACCCGTTTGATGTTGGTGCAACGGAGAAGCAAGAAAATCATAATCTGATAGGCGAGTATTTAATAAGGGGGAAGGTGATCGATTGAATAACCGATCGCGAAAGAGTGTGAGACCGGTAATCGAGAGGCAAGAGACGAGATAATAATCGATGGTCTCTCAAGTAGTCGATGTGTCTGTTATAATCGACATGGCGTACTAATAATCATCGGTATATAAATAGTCATCGAAGTGATGGCGATGTTGAAACGCATGATCGACGCACACCGCATCAGGCGAAGACTGTTTCTTTTTTTTCTGTACATGAATACATTCAAATATGAGTCAAAATACATTTGTCAAAAATTACCAGTAGGTCCACGATGTTGGTGAAAAATAATTGAACATTAATGAGCACAAATTATTGAAAAACAAATTAATATTTTTCCGTGGCAATTGCGAATAAATCGAGTACGAAACAACCACCGATCTCACCGACAGTTTTACACGTGATCTCACTTGCGCAATGCATTACTAAGATGAATGCTTAGCTCACGTGTCCAGTGAAATTGAAAAGCAAAATCTGATCATTCGATCTTCAAGTTAAAAGAAAAAAAAATTCTCACCATCGTAACTAAACTTTCTCCGTGACTCGGGATAATTAGAAAAAAAACCTCCGTCATAAAATACCATTTCCAGATTAGGGGAGAATTATTAAAAAAGATAATAAATAATGTGCTAAATCGACTGGACGTTTAATTGCTTACTTGGTGGCAATTAAAATATTTATCGTAAATCTTCGGCGATGTTTCTTGGGACATGGCTCAATGTATTAAATGTTTATGATTGTTAACTGATAGACAGAATATTGGAAAAAATACAAAAATGACGAGAGTTATTAAATTTAAAAAAATCGTGAAGATATTATGTCCTTTATTTTTTGTCCTAACGATTGAGATTTCTTGACGAGAGTTTCAGAAAATGTCTTGAAAGGAAGCATCCGTTTTTTCTTCTTGAATCACATGGAGCCCGCTGGGCTTGCGACGGAATTCATAAGCTTCGTGTTTGTATGAATAAAACGAGGGATCAAAAATATCGAGCAACTCTTTTCAATGGTCTGAGTGTTCCAAGCGTTCTTTCGAAGCTTAATTCCTTTGTGTGAGGAAAAGAGGTTCAGGGGAGCGAAGGAAAAAGTAATATGTAAGAGAGAATTTCGATGTGACAGAAAAATTGCGTGTCCATTTATTGCAAGTATCGAAAACCGAGACACAGTTCAGTTTACTACACATTCTGATCCTCCCAGTCTGTCCTTTTCGTCAAGTGCTTTCCCAACCACTCCTTTTCTTTGTGCTTTTCCATTTGAAATCCTTTTTATCTTTTATTACTTTTCTCTCATCCCTTGCGCCCCTCTTTTCACAGTTCCTCTCGAACCTTTCTTACCTTTCGCTCACCAGGAGAACAAGTGCTTTGAGTACTCTCGAAAACAATGTCAAAAGCGATCCACGGGAATCAACACACTCGCGTAAAACGGGCCAGTTTGTTTCGAAAATGCCGGGGAAACTATTTGCGAATACCATGGACCACTCGGTCCATGTGGTCGCTTTGACCTCATCGATCGACGCTTGATTAAATCGAGAGAACGCTTTGCACATTCTCTCGTTAACCTGGTCCGTCATTGCGAGAATTTAATCATCACGGCTAATCGATTGATCGTAGCTCGTCGTAGCCTTCCACATTTTTTTTTCGACTTGACTGCGAACTTTAATCCGGCCAATTTATATATTGTTTCCAGAGAATTTTCATTTAACGATAGGTCGATATTCGGTCGAGTTTTCAAACATCCCAGTTTCGTACGAAACCTTTTGCTACCACGAGATCTCGTTTGGGATCAAACTGACTTCCAAAGTTTCGTCGCTCAACAGTCTCCAATTGACCTCGAATCTCATTGTGATAAAAATGACATTGAATCGATAAAAAAGGTCTTTCTGTCGTGACGATGTCCCTACAAAAACTCTCGGCAATGACAATTTCAGTCACGTCTGCATGTCAAAAGGGAAAATCCCGAGTCTAACTTTTAGAGATAATTCGATTGATCTTCAAGCTTCTTTTCATCTTTCCTGCTGCTCTCTCGTGTACCAGAGAGTCTCGAGGTGGAGGTGAACTTGTCTGAAGCTTGCGCATATCCAGCAATAATAATTTATGTGTTATCCAAAACCAGTAAATGACCTGCGCGTTATTTGTGTATCAAAAGCGAGCGAAATGCATAGGTTTGCAATAAAATCTCGATCGTTAATCGTCATCAATGAAAAAACAACTTTTTTCGTTCGGGCCGATTTTTCCAATAAGCGTTGAACTCCGACGTCGTCCATTCACTACGGTCGATTCATCGTTCATTTGCTTTTGACAGGGCACTGTTTTCGATCAGGGATTGAACTTAACCTTGAAAGAATTTTCGGTCGGAAATTCCGGTAACGAAATGGAATTGGCTTTGTTGTAATGAATAAAACAAACAAATAAAAGCGGAGAGAAACACCGAACGTCACGAAAATCGCGACGTCATAGAAATCGGGATAAATCCTTCGATTTCGAAGGGAGAATTGTCGAAGAAAATGAGAGAAATTGAGAGCTCGAAAGATAAAATATAGAAAGTCCCACGAGGCTCTGCTCATGTATTATTCTACGCAGGACAGAGAAAAGTTGGGTCACCCAATGTTTGAAGGAGTAATCAGCGATAAAAATGACCTTTTATCACACAAGTTTCTCTTTTTTATTTGTAAGTCTGAGGAAAAGAAAGACTCGAGTCAAACTTTCAATCATGACACAAGTTCGTATACTGCGATGCAAAAATTATTTCACTACGCTCTGTGAGTTCTAAACGAATGTTTCGATATCACGAATGAATAAACTTTTTAGTACGATGAATTTTCTTGTTCCCGTTCAACAGAAGCTGAGCATTTTTTATTTAAATATTCGAAAATGAAAAATAAATCAACGCACGACCAGTGGACAGTCATTTTTTTTTTTTTTAGAAAAATTGGCGTGATAGAGAAATTCAAAGAGTTCGTGGTAAGTGCGTTTATTTTAATTGATCATTCACACGCCTCGTCGCAGAGTTCGCTTTCTCTAAATCATTATTCCCAGCGTAGGAGTACGCTCGCAATCTTCGTGCCGATTTCCGTTAATTTCGAGACTGTCGATTTTCTTTAACTCGATTTTGCTACTGCACTAGGAGAAGCACCAGTACAGGGTGAGCCGGATTTGTGTGGATAAGTACGGCGAGTCTGTCAGTACGTCAGATTTACTCGAATCCCCACTGTGTCACTCTACACAGCAACAGTTAGTACCACGAACCAGCCACGCCCGTTCTCTAGTCCCGCGCGAACGACCGTTTCCTATTCAAGTTGAAATGTTCGAATGGATTCCCTACTTGCTATTCACATGTTTGCACGCGGTTATCGAACACCTCGGGTGAGAAACGACGCATTAGAGAACATGCACCTTCCGCTCTCTCTCTCTCTCTCTCTCTCTCTCTTCGTCAAACAGGCTTTCCTCATAACTCGGTCAAATTGCTGCGTATGTCGAAATCTGATAACATTGATGGAACTCGCTCCTCAGAGTATTCAATCGCATCAGGTAGCAGGAATTTCTTTATCTCATGATCCGTGACATAGAGAGAAGTTTTCAAAGGGTAGTTCATGACGTTCTCCGCAGGGAGAGTCTACAGCATTGCAACAACTTATCCATACCGGAAGACAAGAATTTCGTAACACGTGACAGGTTCTGTGAGTGCGTGTAACACGAAATGTAACAGAAACTAAGAATAAATTATACATCCGCGTCAATCAAAGCAGGTTTCTCTACAATTCGATGCAACATTATAAGAAACAGGGCAATTCCATTAGTTGAATAACAATATAAGCCGATATAGTTGAATTTGAGACGTTTATAGACACGGACCTTTAATTTCGTAACAAATGCAAAAATCCATTTCCAGCTAAAGATAAAATTGTGTCTCATCATTATTGGGATGGTCAACTCTGATTTTACGAATAGTTGAACATATAAATGGGCACTAATATTGCGCACTAACGTTTTGATTGGAATCGACCTGCCTGGAGAAACAAGTCGCAAACCTCAATGGAAAATTGTGCTTAATGCATACGCTGCAGCCTCTTACACTTGGAGAATACTCGCTTGATTATTATTCATGCCGAAGCTTTGATCATATATGGAGGCATATAACTTATGGCTCTCTTGGGATATAAACCTTTGCCTGTGGCTTAAGAGTCAGGGGAAATGTCATTGGCCTCGTATAACGAGAACGAATTTCTCATCACTTCCCATCAACATTACATGTAAACATGTGACTTAATCCGCCGTAATCCACGATTATACATTTTTTCAAACCTCTGTAAACATGAATACCATAGAAAAACGTGACCCATAAGAACTCGATGTCAAAGTCTTGGGTTTAAAGTTTATAAAGTTGTCGAAAAATGAGGCTAACTACTAATTTTTTTTTTCCAATATGCGCACAGGGCCATGGAGAATAAAAACATTTTCGATCTATTTTCATTCAACTCGATCGTTTAAATACGTAACGAAATTTCTGCGATTCATTTTGATTTATTCAGGTTATTCGTAAATTTCAATATATTTCGTGTCGTGGCGCATTGCCTGTCACTTTAGTAATCGCGTGCTACAACTCGAGGATTGGGTAACTTTGTTCTTTTTTATTATTCCATTTTACGACCGGTGGATGCAACGCACTTGTTGCTCTACCTGTTCAATAATGCTGATTGGCACGCAGTGTTGATTCTCTCGATTCCGTAAACCTCGAAAAACTACCTTTTGACAGTGTCTGAGCCCTTTAGTGATTGAAATGTGCTTCAAACGAAATCCCTTCGTATCCGTACTTACACGTGCATGGAGTTGTTTATTCATCATTAAATTTCTGTTTCAATAAATCGTTTTATTCAATCAGGAGATGTGACTCCTTGGCCGAAATATAAAATTAGTTAATGACCAATTACCGTGTGCCTTACCGGAAATTGAATGCCTGTTTTCCGGATCTCAACAATTTAGCGTTTTCACTGACGTAAACTGTTTGAAAAAATAAAAACTAGCGTTCCAATGATCAATAATTCCAACTGCTCGCAATTACTTTTCAATTTGGTTTAATTATCTTATAAGATAATTGGATCAATGGTAAATAATTGATACTGTTGTTAATTCGATACGTTAAAAATTTAATTCCCTTCGATTGGAAAGTTTATGACGTTTCGCATGGGCAATACTCGGTCAAGCACCCTTGACTATAACTATTCGAAGAGAGAATGTTCTCAATCGAGGACAATTACGAAATGGCCACTGAGAACGCGCATTTTACTGTAAAGTTATCTGGACAGAGGATCGTCCAACGTTTTACGCGGGAACCCCTTTTCATGTACGTATTTATCCACAACAGCGTAATTGCATTATTGCGGAGGCAAATAATGCTCCACGGTGCTACAGGCCACATTTGATTCGAAAATGCACGTGCCAGAATCCACGTACAGCTTTAAACTCGTTAATTAGTTTTGAAAGCTAATGCTTTCATTGTCGTGCGTGAATTTAACCGAACAAAATGAATATCTCTCCGCTGATAATCAACCCTCATTGTCAAGAATCATTAACCAACATTAGATTATTGGGAAACTGAACAAAACAAGAAATACATGGAATAACAATTTTCGCCTTTGATGACGAATATTTATATATGTATTTGTGATCCGGGAGTTTTTGGGTAAGAGGACGATTCGAAAAAATGCGGCAGGGACTAAACCGGAGATCGAATCCGGGAATTCTCGATTGTCGGTCGAGGGCTCTCCCAACTGAGCTATTCAGGCCGCTGCCACACTTAGTTCAAATCGTCCTCGAAACGTGGATTCCACCAAGTTACAATATATATAGAAGAATCTAATGGATATTGCGACTCGTAGTTGTCAGCGAATACCGGCGTGTTCTATACTCGATTTTGCTATTCAACGGACCGAGGAACACGGGCACAGAGTTGCGCAACGGGTTGGGAAAAGTAAGCAGTAAAAAAAAGTGTAGAGAGAATCAAAGAGAAAAAGAGGAAACGCAGGAAGACTAAAAAAGGTGGAAAGGGCGGAAAACGGTGGCGAGGAACTGCGGCGAGAAAAATAGAGGAGGGGACGAGCAGACGGGAAAATGTAGAGGAAGGAATGAAAAGAAAGTACACTGAAAGAGGGAAAAAGTGAGAAAAGCTCGGAAGAAACGATGAGGCTGTTCCAATAATTAGAAAAGTAAGTACGAGAGAAACCCCGCGATGCAATGAAGGCTCCGCGTCTATAGTAGTGGTGGTGCATACCAACGTTTCCGCGGCAGCACCTGGATCTTTTGATCCCGGTGAAAGAGAAAGAGAAAAGATCATGCGGCGCTGATTAAATCGTTACGTGATTCGATTTAGGGTCGCGAACTGTAACAGTGGAAAAACTGTCTCAAGGTATCCGAAGCAGAACTCGAGAAACCTCAACGTACTCATACCACACCGTCGTGCCGTACTTCCGAATTCTAATGGACTCAATCTTGTGAAAAACCTGAGGAGCTCGATCGAACGATTAAATCATTGAAATAATTCCGATTTTTTCTCCAAGTTCTCTCGCGGAATAATTTCCAAATTGCAACAGCAAACCTACGCGTAGAATCGTCGATTTGTTTCTTGAATTCGCATGGGACGATGAGATTTTTCGCAAACTAACAGCCCTTGCGGGTGGAAAAATGGAAATCGATAAGAAAAATCATTGAAAAGTTTCTCAATTGCTTTTTGTGAACCGGGAATGATAAAATGACTCGACGCATTCACTAGATACTTGAAATTACATTTTCGTCACGATCTGAAACTTTGGAGCCGCGAGCTAACATTGTAGCAATAATGCTGGGAAAGCAGCGAACTTCGGTTTCCGATCTCCGCATTAGGATTTTGGGGAATTGTGAAGCTTATTGTGAATAAAGAATTGCCAAAGTTGGTGCTCGGGCAGTTTTATTCTAGAAGTGTTGTGACGTTCGCTGTGTCGCGCGATGTCGGCCTCTTTGACCCGCTTTCTCTTTTCCCACCCGATTTGTCTCATGGGGACATATACGCGAGGAACAACACGACGCAGGCTTCATCGAGTCTGTTGTAAGACAAGACGACGCCATTTTCTACAACTGGAAAATTCACTCGTCGTCTCTCGCTCATGAGTCTCATCGTGCCCTGTATTTTAATGGACCCCTTCGCGTATGTTCATTTCACTATTTCGTGATCCGTGCTGAGCCGCGAAGGTTGCGCAAGCTTTAGAAGTGGAAAAGAAATTTCTGCTCTCGAGAAAATTACATTATTCCATCAGGTAATTTTCCCTCAAACTTTCTCGTGAATCCTCGCCAAGAAAATACAATGGATCTTTGACATCCCGCTTCAAATAAACGCCCCGAGATCAACCTCGTAACATTTTAATAAAAACGACGAGGAATGGCAGTGGCTAAATTTCTAAAAGGTTTCCGGAATCGATTGGCCAGTGAAGGATTAGGCAACCTCATTAAACCAAATCCACATTCTCTCTGAACTTGAATGAGAAGAATTTCGTTCACTTCCTTCTTCATGGATATTGCGATCGTAATGCCTCAAACAAGACATTATTGAGTATCTAGCAAATACGTCTCAATGATCAATGGGAATTCCAACGATCCTAATTGAATTCATTGGCAAAAGGAGAACTTAAACGTTCGCCACGTTGCGAAACGATCGACCCTATGGCTCCAGCATAAAATCTGTGCTCGTATACATGCCTGCACCCAAACCATGATATTTTCCTCCTGGTTATTCACGTGTGCGGTCAAGCCTCTGCTCACTTTACTCATTTGATAGGAGGATTCTCCAGCTTAGACATCTTGGTAGTTTCTGAACTAGCTGAGCTTTTGTCCACGTGTATATAGTACGTCTGATGCAATTCCTAGTAGTTGGTTGCAGCAATGTATACCACATCATCCTTTATCGGTTTGCATAGACTTATCCAACGTACCATTGAATTGTCGAGTTTCTGGAACTAGTTTGGTTCTCCTCGACAATCATACACCATGAACATGTATCACTGCCGCATGGCTTGGTGCATTGATATATCCGAAGTACACAAGATCGGATTTCCCGTATCATTCTTCTTCATCTCGCATCAGCCGTCCAGGTAGAGAGTTGTGAAAACGAAAAAAAAAATAATAATACTATTCCTTTCGCAATTACGTCGATAAAGTATCTTGCAAAACATATGGATGCGAATTTCGGAACACGCAGTATATATTCTGCTCCACAATTTGCTCGTTTCATTGCTGTCGTCGTTAACACTGCACACGCAGCTTTCGTATCACTCGTCGTGTGGTATTTCACGTTTTATGCGATAGTGTGAGATGGAGGAGCCCTAGGCGTCTTGGGGCGAAGTAGGTCGACACCGAGAGTAGCACGCGCCACGAGAATTTCCTCGCATCGTCTCTCTCTCTTCCTTCAAAGTGTTGGCCTCTCTTTCACCCATCAACTCTCCTCATTCTTATGTATTTCGTACATTAGACACGGTACATACTTCATAGCAACAGCGTGAAGTGCGAACTATCGCTTGCTACATGAATACGAAATTACGTACGAGCATTCTTTAAAATTACTCAACCCTATACATTCCTCAAATAAATTTTCTTCCAACGATCACATTGTAAAAAAAATCTCTACGTTTTCGAATTGCACACACGCATCAAAAGTCCATTTCCCTTCGTTTCGTATGAACTTTTTCATCGATTCTCCAGGAGGATAAGCGGAAACAGCAAGAAAATTCTTTTCTGCGGTCCAAACTTCTCAAATTTTCATATGTTCGTATAAAGTCGTTTCCAAACGTCGAAAAATTTTACAAAATATTTGTAATTGACCGAGTGCGTTGCCATGAAAAAAAAAATGTTTGAAAGGAAAAAAACTCGCTCTGGATACGTCCAACGATAATTTACACAGATATCGAATGGGGAGTACGCAACGGTGGAACGATTTCATAAGTGGAGATTCAAAGTGACTACCACGATCTGTGTAGCCCTATAAACAATTTTTCGCTCCCCTTCTCCTCTGCTTCGAGGCTTTTTGGCGACACTCTAACGCGGGTAAGCCCGGAGGAGTTGATTCCTTGTGTACTCTGGCGATGGTACTTTTCTGAATTATTCGTGACGTGATCGTGAATACAGAGCTCGTGAGGTTCTGCCTCTCGCCCAAAGTATTAGTCAAGCGGAAAATTCGGGGTTTTCTCCGACGCAATATCCACGCGGCCAAGTAAATATGCAAGAAAGTTTTTCTGGCAAATGCATTAATGTCGGTATTTCTACGGAACTGTTGAAAAGTACTATTCAGATTGTTAGCCACGTCTACGGAACAAGAAAATAACATTTTTTAAATTTGCATAGATAATGAATGTTTTTCCAGTTCAAATTTTTCTAGATAATTATTTTCTCGTAGGTTCCCAATGGAAAATATTTAATCGAAATAGTTAATCAATTAATTTTTTCATGATTTTTACAGATAAACTTGTTCTCCAATAGTTTCGTATGATCCTGTCGAATAATGCTGTGATCGCAATTTTTTTAACGTACTTTTATTTACTTTGAGTCGATGAATTTGATAAGGCGAGAAAAAACCGTTAATTCTTCCTCGAGGATGTAAAAAAAATGTAAACACACAGTGAAAATAATTCTACTACCGATATCCATCGCGCTACCAACGATGCATAATTATTCATAAGAAAAATCTTCGAGTAGAGCATTAGGGTCAAGATCCTCTGACGCTGTTTCCGGCACCAGGGAGTTTCATTAATTCTGAATCATCTCGTCCAGAGATTCGAAAAAAAATTAGCCATAATTTTGCAATGTTGGAAGTTGCACACACGCATACACACAAACGAGGGAAAAAGAGAAAAAAGCCGGTGAATGTCGGTATGGTTAATTATCGAGGGTACACCAGGCGGTGTTGCGAAACGATTCGAGAAAACGAAATGATCGCTCGGTAGAGCGCGCGTATATTCGAGAAGTAATGACGGTCGCTCGCTGTATTCACTCCTGCTTTGCAACCAGCCACATTATTATATATATTCTTTCTGTGTGCGTTCACCGCGTCGATGTCTCGTGGAAGGGAGCACGTTTTGTGGCCCCGAGACGTTATGTTTATTCGAACGTTCGAATTTCTCGTTTCGTGAATGCCTACTCGAGTTTGATTAGCAGTATCCAGCCCCCTCAAGCGACCAATAAATATCATATAGTCGATTTATAAACCGTAACCTCTTGACAAAACTTTCGTCTGTATTGAGGCTCGCCAAGAAATTTCGAAAGTCCGAGGCAACAATGTCCGATGTAAAAAGTAAGAAAATTCCTAGTTGTTGTTCGCATATTTTCACTCGATTATTACAGTCGATCAGCTCTAATGCATACGTTCGATTATAAATTATTCGAATAATTACTGGAAAATGACAAATTACAAATGGAACGTTTTCGATATTCGTCCGAAACTTTCGATCGATTAAAATGTTGAAATCTTCATTTGTATCACGCGATTCGAGGAATGTCTCAACGTCCACGTTCGCACGCCAATTTCTCGCGTTTCCCATTTCCGAATGAAACCACTGTGCCGGAGTCTGGGAATTTGTTTATTGCATGAATATGCCTCGGAGGGCTGAGGAGGAAAAGATTACGCAGACGCGGTGGATGGAAAAGAGAAAAAAATAGAGAAACAGGATCAGTTGGTTATATGCAACTATATACAGGGTGATTCAGAAAGACTTCCCGTCCGGGTAGCCTCGNGGACGGGAAGTCTTTCTGAATCACCCTGTATACGGTTGCGTGTTTGTGGGCTATATTCCTGACCGAGTCCAATCGATCCTGGTGCATTTGCTCGCTCTCCTCCCCCTTCCCATACAACTCCCTCCAGCATTCTCATTACTTGTCCGACCAGTTCACAGGTCCAGCGTGCTCTCGCAATAAGCACATTTTTTTCAACGTTTGCAAATTTTGTTCGCTTTAAACTTTTATTTTTTTTTATTTTTTCAGTTCAGGCCAACGTTCGTTATGCATATATAATAGCTGTAAACCAGATTTCCTGCGAATTACCAATTAAAATTCTGCGGTTTTTAGTGAAATGGAATTTCGAGCGAATATTTAATTCACCGTTTCCCTTGTAACTCAGTTTCCAGTCACTTGAAACAATAAGTCACTGATTTTAGTTTATAGCATAGAAAATCGAATTAGAAATGCGGCATAAAGTCACTCGGGAACCAATTTTCAGTGCCTAATAATTTGAGGTCTCGTAAGGAAGCGGAAAAGTTTAAAAACCGATGAAAAAGAACGTAGAAAATCGTGAGACTATTGAAATGGTAATTGAATAATATAATTTTTTATCGCGTCGTTATGGTGAACCATAAACAATAATATTTTTCATTCTCGTAATGTTATTGGACACAAAAAAATAGTGACGGTTAAGTGTGTCAATTTAATTGAGTAATTAATAAGAATGGACGTCATTTCCGTGTGACTGATTACAGGGATTAATCAATTTTTAAAATGATAATTAAAGGAGTTGTTGTAAAAGCAGAAGAAATTAAATTGGCTAGTGGAAAGTGAGATTTAAGGGGGCGTGAATATCGACGAGCTTGGAAATCAAAAACCTTTTCTCTGACACGAAATGGTCCATAATAGATGGCCTGGGACATCGCGGTGGATTCGACATTCGACCTCGGTGCACCACTAATGATACTAGAGTGAAGAGACTATTTTGGAATGCCAAGCTGAAAGCTATGAAACGTGACTCGCATTTTGAATCTTTCTCGGCTCTCCCGATCGTAGGAAAGTCGAATATTATTTTAATATTTCATACGATCATCGAGAACATATACGAAATGACTGCAAAAAATCAATCGTCCATTCCTCATGTCCGACGCTCTGAGACTGTCAATCTCGTAGCGAAAATCCTTTTCACTATTCTTTCCTTTCCATCATCGTTCAGTCCCGACCAAAAAATTGATTCCTCGATCCATCACGAGGAAAAAACCTCAAAAATATATCGTGATCTTCATGAGACTGCAAAAAAATTCAACATTTTTATCCAACAGCCGAATCATTGAACTCAAAACCCATCAGATAGAAAAGAACAGCACGAGTCAAAAAAGTTCTACCGTTCGTTTCCCAGCTCCTGTTATTTTTATGAAAGAGAATTTATAAATCTTGGATTCATGTGTATGAATGAACTGCGATAACGATCGGTGTGGAGTCGATGTGTGGCCGAGCAATCTCCCGCGTTGAGCAGCAGCGTGCGGAGGAGGCTAGTACTTTGATGGGTGACCACTTAGCCATGCACCGGCTCACGAGTCGTCCGCCTAGCTGGAGGCGATTTTTCTGAATTCCTGATAGTGTCGCAGGCCGACTCACACAGCTCAGTGAAATAATGAATCACATGGACACGGACCTCAGTAGACTAGTTGAAAAGTGGGACTAAAACGATTCGACGGGATTGTGAAAACCCGAAAAAGTAACACGCATAAATAGTAAATAAAAAAAAAAATTGATGAATTATTGAATTTATTTTTCTTACTGGCCTCGATACTCCAATTCCCAAGCCGCGTTAATTGCGATTATTAACGGAATCTTTGATTGGGAATCATCAGGGTTACTCCAATTTAGATCATCCGCTAAAGCATTTATTAATATTTATCTGTACCTAGTATTATGCGTACACGGTGAATAAAAATTTGGCGTACGTGATGTCTAGTGGGGAATCGCAAAGATTTTTGGGTCAAATTTAAGCGAGTCGGCAAAATACCGGTTTTGATGGAGGAGTACCACGACGTTTATATACTTCATTGCCCCGAGGTACACGTCGCGAAGGCTTTTTAATACCGTTTCCCACATCGAATATTACGCTCTTCATGGGGTCAAGGAAACTTTCACGAAAGCGAGACAGATGAACATACGAGAAGACACCTTCTAGCCCATAAATGACGCTCTCAAGAATTCTCTCGAGGAGCCTCGCCTTCCTTTCCTCCTTTTCTAACTTAATATTTCACTCAAGTCCAATTGCCACTTAGAAGAGATATTGAAAAATGTGACTAAAAATTTCTCAAATTTTTGTCACGTGGTAAAATGTTGATTTTTTTGTTGCTCCAGATGAACGACTATTCCGGAGTATTTTTTCATTCCATCATAACGAAAATTGAGCAATTTTTCTAATGGGAATCGTCAAAATATATCGATAACTTATTGCAATATTTCATTCAAGAAATATTGAACGATAAACTGTTCAAAAAAATGCATATTTCATACCACATGACTATGAGTTTTATAACTTTTTAAGAAATGGCGTGTGATCGTATTTTCGAAAATTTCGAAGCCGAGGTCATGGAAGTGTCAGAGTTATGGGACAAAATACGCAGATGGGAAAAACTTGGAGAATATGCTGTTTTATGGAAGGAGAATCGTGAGTACGTTCACCTTGGACTTGAGTCTTTGGCCTCGTGCGAAGGCGAAAAGAGGTCATATGTGGGGCAAATCGCAGACGCTTCTCCTCGTGCCATCTTTCTTTCAAGTTTTATTCATTCACGCTTTCTCTGGGGTAGATTTATGATTTTTTTTAAATAGTTTAGGCTTCCATGAATTTAGACGTTTGGGACGTGAGGAAATGTGTAACACCCACGAGCCAAATTCGTCGATATATCGTGACTTTCTCCTAAAAACCGAGCTTAATTGTGACGTGAATGAAAATGGGAATTCTTGTGGAAGCGGAATGTATGTACGTTCGCTTCCCAATGATCATTGACATTGAATAATAAATAGAAAATTGATTCAATGAGTTCAAAGGAACGAGATATCGAAGACTCGGATCTGTTAAATTTATGCAATCGATTGCATTCGGTGATTATTTAAGTTGTTATTCGAGAATAATGAAAATCGAAAAGAAGAGTGTTCAATCAAGATGCAAATGACGAGCCTATGAAATCGACTAGATCGTCGATGAAAAAATTTCGACCAATGAAAACCTTTCGAATTTCCTATTCCGCTCCGAAAAGTTGGAAAATTGAATAATCGCAATAGCGTGGTTCGTTGTAAGCGACCGGCGAAACGACAAAGTTTCATAATATTATATTCCATTTACCGTTCGCGGTTAAGTTATATCAGTTTCGCATCGGTGACGCGCGTACGCGACATTTTCCTCGGTATACACGCAGCTCGTTCGGTCAAGTGACCACGACGACTACGGTGACGTCTAGCTACACGAGCAAAGAGGCGGAAGTTCGTAACTTCCAGCACACGCTGCACAGTCTAATTAGCCACTGCGACGATCGAAAAAAAAGATCAAGTGATCAGTTGTTATTTGCTAATCGCTTAATTGATTCCAAGCTGTTAGTGTAAAATTTCGTTCGATCGCGTGAAGGTCAGAAAAACTCTGAAGCCCTCTATAGCCATGGGAATTGTCACCCACATGGCACTAATGAACGTAATTCAAAGTCCAGCCACGAAAAAATGAAAAGAAATTGGCATCGAAGCGTCAAAAGAGATTCGTTCGATATAATCGTGTGTGGTCAGAATATGAGAAAGAAAAATGACGTCACGCAGGTTTGCACTTGGCACTCGAGGAATCAGAGTGCATGGATCGTCAAGTTGTTTTTAAAGCGTAGCAAACTCGAAACCGTACGGCAGATGCGCCTCGTGCCGTTGCATTTTTTTTTCAACAAGGGAGGGGGCGCACAGGGGGGATTTGAACGGTAAATCGAATAGTGATGTGAGCAATAACAGAACGATTCCAATAGCCAAGCACTTTTATAACTTTTTGCATGACCAGAAAGTGCACGTGTGGATGCTTGAAAAACAATTCAAGATTTATACATTGCCCGCGTGATCAGAGAATCGATCGAGCATTCATATAGTTTTCTGACAGAGTTATTATGGGTCCATGTACCAAGCTGCTGATACTCTCAAAGTTCTTGTAATTATAAGACAGTCACCATGCTGAGAGAGACTGGTCATGATTATCTAACAAATATTTAGTTATAACGTGCAAATTTGATGATGAAATAAATAAAAAAACATTTCCATCTTCGTAGCCATCGTTCGAGGAAATTGGATTCAAATAACTTATCGTCACTCTTCGTTAGTCAAGTAATCGCTTTGGAATTATTCTCTATATCGCAAGATGGTACAGCTGGTCCATCAAAGTATCGCGATGACGGCTCAAGGGAGGCAGTTTTTACATTCCATATTTCGAAATCATGCGAACAAGAAATTAAGAAACGATATTGAGAATTAATGGCTGAGTATCTTTTTATGGAGCTATATAAAAGAGTATTGTACGCGAGTTTAGTTTTCGAGCAACATTACCCTTTCGTGCGTTTGATTTTCTGATCTTTTCTTTGATTTAATAAATTAGTTTTTTTTTTTATGAGATAACAAACATACATGACTTTTTATGGTTAAATGGTCGGGTTTCCGATTGTGTAAATATCCACACATATATGGACAATGGTACAGGTGCATAACTGGAATCGTATAGGTACCAAGTATAATACACGAATCAGCTGGTACGATTTCAGACACGTACTATCTATATAATAGCGTGTTGTGCCTGCAGCTGCAATGTTCGCGTACAAAGATCTCAAGTTTCTGATTTACTAACTGGCGATCTGGTTCTATCATTCCCCCGGAAGCATCAAGTGCTATATATGGGCCATTACATATCAAACTCTCTACTCGGATCATTTCCAAACATTCGATCCTGCCCGGTAGGTCGAAACGTCAAACGATTTCTTCGGACCATATAAGAATTGTATTTATCTTCTCTTTTCAATCTTTTGTCACATTAAGTCAAGAATATTGATTTTTCGTTCATTCTATTCGGGATAACGGGAAAATTTAGCTGCAGGAAATTCGAATATTATTTTCACAGCAACTTTGAATTGGAATAATAAATATACATGCGGGAGTTGATATTATTATTGAAAATAAAGTCCTGTCGGAAATTCAGCGCACCCACTCGAGTAACGTCCGATCTGCGTGTTTTTGATTCGTGAATGGTGACGAATTGATGCAATATTTAAAATGACCAAGTTTTGGTCAATTCAGAAGTCTGACTGCGTTTTTTTTCGTTGGTGAACGAATCTGTGAGTTTTTTCAATGAAATCGATTCATAAAAATGAAATGAATTATTTTTAGCAGTTCGTTTGAAAGTGATTTTGGTTTTTTGGAATTAATGTCGATAAATATTGCAACTTTCGTTTTTTATTCGCTACAACGAGTTGTTAGCGTTTATGGTAATGATAAAATTGGTTACGTTCGATATAAGTGACGCTTACCTTGGTGGAGGTTTTTTGTAGGAAGGTGGCGATTCCGGCACGAACTCTATTTTTGACACCGCGGACGGTGCCTTTGGCACTTCTAATGGCTTCACGATCGAGAATTTTGTAACCGGCAAAAAATTCATCGCTCTCTTTTTCTTCGATTTTGGCATCCTCGTCGTTCTCATTGTCGCTCTGATTCTCGTTAATGTGAAATTTGTAGAATCTATCATCGTCGTAGAGATACTTGGTGCCATTTTTTCTATTGTAATTCGCATAATAATCGGCAGCAGCGGATTCCTCGTTGATGCGATCCTGTTCCCGCTTACGCTCTTCGTAAGTGCATTCTTTGACCATTGGGGAAGACGAAAGGGGAGACGAACGTCCGTTAGAGACGGGACTTCGGACTCGCGGAGTGGAGGATGCTTTCGACAAGGACGAGGCACCGGAGGGCGACGGGGAAACGCTGGTGGAAGAGGAGCTCGAAGGGGAGATTACCTCGGACGGTAAAATCGCGGTGTCCGTGGTAACCTCGGCCTTACCGTTATTTCGCTCGTTCATTTCCTCGTCGACGATGACCTTGCTACCGTTTACACTCGTCTTATCATTATCTTCGTTTTTACTGAGATTATTGTTGTTGTTCTTGCTGGTATTATTATTGTTCTGTAGATCATCGGTGTGCTCGTTTTCGTGGATGATCTGATGGTGTTCATCGAGCTTGCAGTCGACGTTATTGACACTGCCCTCGTCACCGCTTGTGACTCTGCTATTCTCCACGTCCCGGTGACCTTCACCGTTATTCGTCTTTCCGTGACTGTCAGATTTAGCGATCTTATCACCACTGCCAACGAGGGCTATTCCGTTCACTCGAACGCTTTGATGCTCGATGATTCTCGACGCAAGATCACCGCTGTTGAGCGAATCGCAACTTATGTTGCTCTCGTTGTCGTCGCTGTCAAGCTCCGCTCCACTACTGGTCACGCTACCCGTGCGATTGTGCTGACCTTTTTGAGAAGCAACGTTACCAATTGTTTTTCCAATCACGGAACTCCCCCCGTTCACCCCTAGCAATACCGTGCTAGAATTTTTCTTCTTGGGCAATGGTGGCGGTGTACCGTCGAGGTCGCTGCATGTACCACTGTCCAGAGTGTCACTGGGTGAACATTGACCGCTCGAGGTCATCATGCTCGTCAATGAATTCGGGAAGGAACCGTAGTAGAAACACGCGCTACCACGATTTATCGAAGACCCGTTGATGGTCTCGTTTGTAGTCGCACATTGTTGAATCATTTCGTCCTGTTGCTTAGATGCTTCACGATTTTCCAGGCTTAGAGGTTTTTCCACGCGAAGATCGTGCCGCTGATTCTCGTTGTTTCGCTCGCTTCCGAGGCTACTGCTCACGACGCTTATGCGGACACGGGTTTCGGATTGACCGGCGGCCTCGTTAGTGACGCCGAGACCGCTCAATCGTACCGCATTGTCACGCCTCGTCCAAACGTCCGTTTCTCCCGAGGAATCGTCCCTGTCAATATTTGTCCCGTTGTTCTCGTTGAACGATTGCTTGACACTCGACTTGACCGCACTCACTGATCCTTCTTCCGTTAGCTCGGGATTCAAACGCACTGTCGATATTACTCTGCTTGTTTCGAGCTCTGGATTAATGCGGATCTTGACTACGTGCTGACCCGACTGATTACTTGGCGACGACTGCTGTTGCTGCTGTTGCTGTGGCGTACCAGTTCCAACGACTGACGTTACTTGCAGCTGTTGCTTCAACTCCTTCTGATTATCCTGATGCTGCCTCGTCCCGTACCCGTTCACTGCTTGGACTTCCGGGATTGAAGTTTGCCTCCAATTCGCCGGCGCATTTGCCGCGCCATTCGTAGCAGCGACAGAACTAGTACCACCGGCACCAACGAATACCGTTGCTCCGGCGGTCTCCGATGGAACCTGCATCTTGGTGGGGGCAATAGCCAGGATCGACACAGTCTTTCGAAGCCCACTGCCGGTTGCCGCTGCTACGCTGTCCTCCGAAGTCATTCGTATCGGGGATACGTCCGAGCTAGTCGAGGATGACCTCATCGTTGAGCCCTGAAGGGATTCGGCAATTATTGCAGTGCCACTGGGAGCACTCATCATACTTTTCCCTGGCAACGCCGATCGGACCATCATCGTGCTAATTTCTTCCATTTTTTCGGAATCCTAAACGTCCACCTCTAAATCTACAATCACCACCGGATACGTCACACCGGTGGCATTTATGCGTTTGTTCGATGTCACCTTTGACTCGTGCGCCTGAACTTGGCCAACCTTTCCTTACGTGCACTTACTTCTCTTTCTGCTTATATTCCCCCTTCGTCGCGACTCTCACACCGATCTCACAGTCGATTCCCGGTGAACACGCCTCCGTGACTTTCGTAAGCACATTCCGCCAAGGATTCTTTTCATCAGGCACCACCGATGGTAAGTGACGAGTCACCTAACTAACAGCCAGATATCCACACTTGGTTGCATCGAACGATACGGTCAATGGCTTCAGACTTTGCAGCACTCACGCTTCGTCGATGACGAATATCTCGGAAAATAATTCCTCGTGGGTACCGCAAAGAACTTTAAGGGCAACAAGAGTGCAAGGATCGTCCTTGGCAAATCGCTGGGAATGTTTTGCTCTCGCCTTTGGAGGAAACGGAATCTTAGCAGCGATCTCTTTACCACGTATAATGAACGGTGAAACAGGCGTGATCCTTTATTGCTGCTGGCGGTAGGCTTGTACTTTACTGCACGGACTGCCTGCTCCCTACGTGACTCTAATTAAGCCTGCTGAGCGCCCAACACTCGAGCTAGCTATCCCGACATAATTGAGAAAATCTCCACGGTGCAGAGACTTACTATTCTCCCTGAGAAATTAGCGTGCAACACTGAAACGTAGCTGGTGTGACTGAGAACAAGAAGATTCGTGACAAACGCAAAGCTCTAGCAAAATCTCATCTTCGATGGGTCCACTGAACGATGACGACAAAATTCTCGGACACGGACCGCAAAAAAAACCGAAACTTTAATCTTTACCAAAGTCCGGTGAAACGAAGGAGTCCGACAACCGGAATAATACCACTGGAAGTTAATTTTTTTTTTCTACAACTTGCTGTAAGAAACAGCTTGTTGGAGCGAGATCCAGTGTCTATGTATGTTCTTGCTCAACGGGTCTCTCTCCTCATGATCCTGAATCTACCGGATCTGCGTTCTACGTCCTGGTAATCCTTGAACCGGTCTTCCGAATGTCCTCGTGGACCGGCGAGATACTGGATCCCGTGGCGTGCTAATGTTGCAGTCGAACCAGGCGGAGAAAAGGCGGGAGGGAATGATCGAAAAGTGGATTTACAGTGTTGTTTTTCAGAAAATGGTTTTTATCGCTGAAGCAGCTGAGAGTGGCGGGGGCTGTTTTGGAAGTGATAACGACCGAGTCTGGTCTGCACTACCTTTTTGCTTAGTTTTAATTTGCTATCCGTATCGCAATGAGGCAAGTTGTCACAAATTCACAGTTCCCGAAATGGCCTCACTGTCCCGCGTCCACCAGTTTCAGGCCAAACTGAAAACCACTTTCTTGATAACACTCGGCGCACCACGACAAACGAACAACCACCCACTTCCATCAAAATAATCATACTACAAAACAACTAGCCATTCGACAACGACGTTGCTCATAAAAAATGACTAAAAGAGCAACTGTCGACAACATTGATCTCACCACAGAGATAGTAACAAATTCCAGCCACAACAATACGTTCGTCCGTGTGTTTTTTAACTCGTGTTTGAAACTTGGTACGCCGCAGCCCGCAGCTTCGTGAGCATTAACCGGCGGTAACTGTACTGAGAACGTGTGCTATGTAGAGACTCGTTCAGGAGCTCCTCTTCGGGGCCGTGCTGAGGCGAGGGGCCCAGGGAAAGTAGTGGGGCTAGGAAGCCTGGCACGTTGGGGACGGGATACGCCGTGACGACAACGACGAAGACGACGACGACGCGTTCAAGTCCCCTCCTAGAGGGATCTCGACGAGGAAGGCATCAACGCGAGTCCACCGAAACCAGAAGCGGAAGAGAGAAAGGAGCTGAAGGAAGAAAGAGAGAGGCGAGGCTAGAGTGAAAGAGAGAGGCCAGATCTTGGCTACGGTGGAGATGGTAAAATGGGTCTTGTGTGCAAGGCGAGCCAAGGCAGCTAACTTTTCCAAGTTTCTCGCGCACGTATATATACATATATTCTTCATGTGCTTGGAGCATTCACCAGGACGTCGAGGCTGGTGCAGTGGCGTCCTCTTACGAACCACCAACAACCGACAATCCGGTTTCTCGCGCATTTAAATACCTGTTCGCATGCCGTTCACCACTACCACCACATTTTCATCAATAACACACGTGCGACCACACAACTAACTTTGACCAACGTATGTGTATCGGTGTCAGGCAACAGGTTGTCTCCCATGAATGTATGTATACCCTAAAATATCGGGTGTCCTCACACTCATGCTTTCCAACTTGAAACCTACTTTAACTACCTACACACAAAAATAAACGTGCAATAAATTTTTATTTCCTTGACGAATGTCCGGGGAGAAAAAACAATTGACATTTGTTGTTTTTATTTTATATTTTTCAACCGGTTCTGCAATTTTTAAGGGAATATTCAAATTTCGATACACGAACAATTGCAAAGTCATTTTTTTTGCGACACACAAGAACTGAACCAGTGGATCACCTGAGAATGCTGCGGCATTTACAGCCCAGACACCCGGTAGATATTTTGTAAATTTGTGTACAAACTCGTAAGGATTCCTGGCGGTCAGAAGGTCGTAGCTTACAATACTTTCGGCGACCAGCAGACTCACTTACACCTTTTTGTCAGTCATTGTTCATGTCGATGCGAAACGCAAACCTCGAGACTTCCGCGTGCGGCTTCTTGGCCCAATGAGATCAGGTCTCTTCGAAAGATGCTTGATCGTCTTGTCTGACGTAGCACCGCGGCTACACCTGCCGAAAATTCCAACCATCAACCTCTCGGCCTCGAGAATGACCCAGCAAATACAGGTACATTCCCATCGTGCATTCGATACACTAATATGTGTGCGCGTGTGGTCACGAACGTTTGTTCTCTTTGCATGAGCCCCTCTGGCAAGATTCACCGAGACCTGTCAGGGCTTGGTAACTCTTTCTTCATGAATAGACGACGCGGAAGCGGATCTTCTTCAATTTTTTCTCTCTCTCTTTCTTTCCCTCTCCCTCCCTCTGCTGATGCCTCGTCTTCTTTGCCGAATTCCGATCTCCAAGACACGAGATGGTTTTATTCTTGCTTTGCGAATATTATAATATAATTCGTCGCACACTTAGACACCTGTGTGTACGAAAAAAAATGATACAATAAATACGTGGTCCATAGAAATTATCATTTGGACACAAAAGCCTTCACACTGTTCGATTAAAAACCGTATTTCGGAAAATTCCACAGACAAGACCGTTTAAAGTCGATCATGAATTCCACAAATTTCAAATAAAAATCTTATGGACAAATTGGTTTTTCTAATAAACAAGAATTTCGATCAAACGCTGGTTTTTATTCGAAATTACGATCCGTGACGTTGAGTTTCTTATCTTTGCAAGCGATTGAAACTCTTGAATGCAATTCGCCAAATGAGAATATGGATTATCATCGGTGGCCTATAACCGAGTCTGTACCACTGCATGGTGGACAGTTATAAGTGGCGGTTTATGCATTCCTTCACGCAGCATTAAACTTTGCACACGGAGCTCCCCTCGCCAAATCGTTTATAAGGGGTACGAGTGAAAGATATAAATCATTATTTTCAGCTTAAACTCGAACTTCACGTAATTTCGGAATTCGTAAACATTTTTAATGGATCATGAGACTGATTATTTTGACTGAGCTTCATGCTTTTTTTTCGTCTTCGTGCACTCCGCTCTTATCGAACGTTAAAAGACCCTGCCACTGTGAAAATAATTTTCATTATCGATTTTTTGTTCGATTACAAAAAAATGTAGAATTTCGTAAACATGCAGTTAAATATTCGTCACGAAATACGAATCAGGGTATTCCATAGCAAATGCTCGCAAAAAACAATTGCTTATGGGAAAAAACTTGTCGATCTTCCCCACAAAAATCTATACAAGCGAGCGAATATTATTTTGTCAGATCCATAAAGCTAACTCGACGCAGCATCCCGAAATTCAGTGAATGTGAAATCATAAACGCCTGTGACTGATGACTAAAACGAGTTCCGTTATGCCATCATACATTCTCGTATTCACAGCCACACGAATTCCATCCAGTGCTGAGTCTACACGATTCGATTTTTTCTTCTCTCTGAATTAGCACCGTGTTGATTCGACAAGAATACCCGTATCATCATCAATTTCCTGTTGTTGTTTTCTCCTTGTATTTTAATCTACTAATTTACTAAAATTAACCAGCAAAGTTGGCCTTGGATGTTTATTCGCGAAAGTAATGTTCGTTAATTTATTGCTCGGACTTTCGCGTGTCCACGTTCTCTCGAATTTCATTTTTTTCTTTCAATTTCAATCGCGAAATTCTTTCGGAATTGCGAGACAGAAACAGATTTCGATAAAAATAAATAAATTCGTAGTTTTCGTATGATTGTTGCAACATTTATATGCAAGAACATTAAAGTCGCATGAGAATGTAATGCTCTTTTTAGAGGCACGATAAAGTAGCGGTACATCGAGTTTGGATATTGTAATAATTATCAAATCTGATAATCTGCTTAATCGTAACCGCGGGCGAGAACGATTCCGCTCATTGTTTTGGAAATTATGGCTAAGCAGGAGGCGGTTACCCTTTAACACGCTCCAAAACTTTTGGAGTTGGCGCGTACCCTGCATCGTCGTTATACTTACCTCAATTAACCGTTACGCTGATCTTTCCCTTCCCGAATCTTTTATTATCCGTCGATCTGCCCGAAATTCGACGCGGTAAGGAAAATAATTAATTTCTTTTGTTTTTTGTTTTCTTTCGTTTTATTGGTCTCTTTATTTCGTTATAACAGAGTTATACCGAACTTATCCGATACAGATCTCGAAACTTTATTGCTATTGTGAAAGTATATCATCGAGTTTGTCCTTAGCTTTGGTGGATATTATTGTAGGGAACCTCCTCTAAGAGATTCGTTTCGTGGTCTTCATTCAATTTTATATTCTCTTGGTCGCAATCGAAATTGCACAGTCACACAGAATTATGCACACATTCACGCATACGTACAATCGAAGGTTCTTCAAAAAAAGGCTCGTCAATTTTGATTAATTCCGAGGATCGTTTCCGTTCATGAAATGAGAGAAAATCCGGAACCAAGTCGTCGCGACACTCGTGCTTCGCGAGGGACGGTAATTCAAAAATTGTCGGTGAAGGGCTGTGTAACAATTTATAAAAATTGCTTGGATCCATGTGAAAATTCTGTTTTTTAATGATTTCTTAAAAACGGTCATTCAAATAAACCAAAGATTCAATTAATGGTTATGGAAGAAATTTCTTGTCGGAATTCGACGAAAACGAACGACACTCTTTATTCGGAACCACTCGAAACAATGATTACTCGCTTACGAAGGTAATTCTCTTTCCCTCGATAAGAACCACACGTTCATAGCTTCCGATCTTCCTTTCATGACTACCGGTCCTCGGTACTCCAGCAAGAATTGGGGATCCTGGTTCTCTGGCATACAGAGATATCTGAAACGTGAGATAATAAAGAAAAATTGTCCATGTCGAATTCAAAAATGTTAACGTCTTGTCAAGTGATTCTTCTCTTTCATGAAATATTTTGAAAAATCTTTGTCGTGGGCTTAAAATAGATTTTAATAATCATGAAGAAAAAGTCGGATGAAAATGCTTCTCCGTGCGAAATCCGTGCTGTAAAGCTCGTTGTGACGAAACTCGAAACCTTAACCCTCGCGTCTTTGACAGCAACACATACGCGATAGGGTTGTTAAAGAGTCGAGGGAGAAAATCGAGCCGAGGAAAGCCTACGAATGTTGAAGTACTTAAGGCATAATTTCATTAGTACCCTATTCTTAGCACTGCTTCATTTTGCGACATACCGTAGCTGTCATTTGGACGAGAACAATCGCGAAAAGACTGAATCGTTCTCTGTTTTTATACGTTTTTTTTACGATTTCAAGTGAAAACACAAGTCGTCGAACCAGAATCCACTTCTTTAATAACTTGTACGTAAAATAAATTATTCCAAAATAAAAATGGAAGTTGTGATCGACTGCTACTTCGACAAACTGTTCGCTGAAATGGAGAGAAATTGCCTCGTTTCGCGTCACAAACGTCGACAACTTGTCAAATTTTTATCCGATGTTATAAACAGTTGTGCCGAAGGTAATCATCAGTTTTTTCAATCGATTGTCAAACAGTGTGAAGTTGTCAAATAAATTCAAACATTCTTTTCGTTCTTCACCAAATTTTCTGTCCCTTTCAATTTTTAAATTAAATTTATCGAAAGTTCAGGAAACTCCATTGAAATATCGCTCGAACAAACAATTTCGTATTGTTTTTCAATTCTAAAAAATTCACGCATGCCGATAGCGAAAAGAAAACGATTAATATGAAAAATAATGTTTTAAAGAATGAAAATTGTTGGTCGTACAGCGGAGGACATAACGAGGGACGACGTGTGCGAAAGGATCGTACAATCGGCATTACGTTATCACAACATTTCGATGTCCGACAACGGATCGGTGTGTCTATTGGGTAAATTTCACAACGTGTTGTACGTCGCGGCGAAATTGTGCTATGACTGGAATTTGGGAAACAACGAGATAGTGAGCCGTTTGCTGAACGACATTTTTTATTGTGAAAAAACGTTCGAGAGAATATTCGTAGGGGCGATTTTCGGTACGAGAGTAACGCACTTTTTGTCGGGTTGGAAGAGCGATTTCGACGACCGTGACGAGAACATAAAAGCACTGATATATTTTATGGACCATGCGGTAGCTGCGAAATTGCAATATCGCACGGAAAGTTCGAGCTCGAAGAGGCGATTTATCGACGTCCCGATGGAATCTTACGGCCACGTTTTGCCACTAAGAGTGGCTATACAGCACGGTTCACCGGATATCCTTCAGGTTATGTTGCGATATGGGGCCTCAACCGAGTCCGACAAACTAGCTCCATCGCCCATAGAAATTTTATTAACTCGTCTCAATGAATACGACATGGAAAAAACGGACGAAAATACTCGTCAAGTTAACGAGATCCCTGACAATTTAATTAAGTGCCTCAAATTAGTGCTGCGAACCGTGCCGAACGCTAGTGTCAAAACTCCCACCCACATTGCCGAACAATTCGGCCTCGAGACTGTACCTCTGCACGAACAGTATCCAAATTTGGTTGAAAGGAAACTCGTCCCACCTGATAGAAGCGGATTACGACCACCTGAATTAACGCATCTGTGTAGATGCCAAATACGACAGAGCCTCTTCCTTAATTGGGCCCTTCCCCATGGCATCAAGACACTCCAGATACCAAACACCCTACAGGATTATCTCGATCTAAAATACGACTGAATGTACAATAATCAAAAGTTCCCAAAAATCTCAAAGAAAAAAAAAGAAAAACGATTTGGAAAGAGCCAAATTTCAAAAATGTTCCTCTGCTCGTCGTACGACAGTTTCTTAGAGTTTTGCGGAGTCCAAACGAAAATTCATGCTCCAAATTTGTGAATGATCGTTGAAATTACGAAATCTATTTCCGAAATAATTTTCATTGAAAATAAAATTAACCCAATCGCACGAGTTCCAAAAAAATTATCCAAGTAGCAATTAAAAATCGATAAGGAAATTTAAATACAACTACGCGGCTCCCTGCACATGAAAATTCTCATGGCGAGACTGCTTTATGGGTAATTCACTTTTACCTGGTTATTCGGATTAAGAGAACGTTACGCGAGTGCATCTCCGTACAACGACCAAACTTAACTGATGATAACAGACATTTAAAACGTCCGGATTACACGACGCAGTCGTGCTTTTCAATATCGTTGTCGAACCTTTCACCACGACACTTTTCCTGCCCGGCGTCGAGACGATTACGACAATCTCAACGAATTCTAACTCCACCAACTCGTATACTCAGATATTTTTGAGGTTGTCATAAGAATTGAAAACCTGTTTTCCTCCTCGTTCGAAAACGCGAGTTACGTTTGGAAAATGTGCTTTTCCATGTGGTCCATGATCGAACGACCTTTCAACATCTTTAACCGCCATAACATGTGAATGTATACCGAATAAAAAAAAATCCTTTCGAGTCCATTGCGCAGGGTAGAAAAATGTCTTAACAAAAATGATTTGACCCCGTTCTTCAAGTTTGACGATCGACAGGAATTTCCGATGGAATTCTCATTTTTTCCCATACAAAGTTCGATCGATTACAAAACTGACAGACCTACAGAGCGCGAGAGATTGGCATTGTAAAAAATAATATATTCCTTTTCTTCGTTCCCACGAGTCGTTTTTTTCGAAAGTAATATTTTAGAGTCGAAGAAAAAGTCAGCTTGCTCAATTCACTGGAGAGGTTAATTATACAATTTACCTGTAAGCGTCTTCGGACACGTTTATCTTGCCAGGTTCACCGGTCGTTTCCGTTCTGCTCGTTAGATTTACCGTGTTACCAAAGAGGCAATAACGAGGCATACGATGTCCAATAACACCGGTAACCACTTCACCACTGTGAATACCGATAGTGATTTTCTGTCGATAAAATAGCAACTTGTGAGAGTCAGGACTATCGCCGAAAAAACAGATAAAATTGTTGCATCGCCAGTTCGCATTAAAAAATTTCACAAATACGTGACCACACATACATATTTCCTTGCAATTGATTAATTAATAGAAAAAACATTTTTGTAGCAGCGTGACTAGATCGAACGTACAAATTTTTACATTTTCTAAGAATCATGATTTTTTTTTCTGGTTATATTTTAAATTGAGGCTAGGGTCGTATATTTACCACAGGCTCTCCATCGATCTGAACATCATCAGCAGCGAGATCCATCATGTCCAGGGCCAGGCGAGCTATGCAACGAGCATGGCTGCGACATGGCTCGGGCAAACCACTCGAGGCCATGTACTTGTCACCAACAGTTTCCACCTACGCACAAAGTGAAATTTGCTAAACTCGTACATGGAGAATAGTGTCAACATTTAGAAATTTTTATTTCAATTCATTAGAATGTCAAAATCAATTTTTTATTGTACTAATAAAGAAATTAATGAGTTAAAAATGCTCTAGTGCTCTTTTAATTAAGAGCCACTCATTTTATGAGATTTCAGTCCTCCGAATATGGCTCGTAATGGAAGAAACTTATTATGGCTTTGTGGCATTCCACAAGAAGAACGAAACATTCTTCGTTTGTGTCGAAATCTTGGCTGCAATTAAAAAGTACCTTGTAGACGTTTGGATTTTTTTTCGGATCTGTGAGAACGTCGAAGGCAATGTATAGTTGATTGAGCATATTGACGATTTTCATAGCACCGCTGGAGTCCGTGTGCGCTGCGCAATAAGCTCCGAATCCTACGATACCCGAGAAAAGAAGTGTGACGCAGTCGTATTTCTTCGCTGGCACGGGCCTCGAGTGTCTCAGTTCGTTCGCCACCGATATCGGAAGGACCGAGTACAGCAATCTGGTTGACATGAAAAATAGTCTTTTTTTTCGCCCATAGATTTTTCTACAAAAATATTAAATAAGCCTTTGGACAAAAGAATCGTTTCAGTTTTTCGAAAGGAATGTCAACGAGCTGAAAAAAAATTTTGACGATGGTATAAAAAATTCAAAGGACTGAACATAAAATTGGAATTCTTTTTCGATGCCAGGAAAGGTGAATGAAAAGGCAATTGCAAATGGAAAGAAACGAAAAATAAAGTCGCTACGGTTGAAAGACTTTCACCGAGTGTCTAACGTTGATCAGCATCCGGAGGTTAATGGTTATGTACGGAAAGAATTCAGTTATATGGAGATGGTGAGAGATGGTAACTCTGATAACCCATAAGCCTGCGTCAGTTCTGACTACATTAACCTCTGGGTCATAAATACGTAATACAAAAGAAAATAAGCGAGTACACGATGAGTACCAAATTTCGGCCTGTCAAAGTGCTCATACGTTTCTTAGATCCACGTTCAAGAAAACAAAAGAAATGAAAGAGAGTTAGAGAGGGGGAAGAAAGGTATAAAAGGAGGTGAAAGACGATACGGACAAACAAGAGAATTTTCATGGTTTTATAATCACTTGAGAGATTCAAGGTGGTTCGTACAATCATCATTTAATGAAGTAATTTGTGTCAAGTCAATTAGAATCGCTCCTTTCAGGTGAAACTATCCCAGAATACTCAGACGCAAAAAACTCTCAAACTAGATGTGCTAATTGGAAGGACAAAAAAGAGCATTATCTTTTTTGTGTTCCTGTAATTAATTCAGTTAATGTCAAGACCACAATTCCGGGATTGACACTCAAATTTTGATGAGTGTTGTATAATAATGATGACATTTAATCAGCAGTGAAAAAAAATGGAGAAAGTTCGGTTTGAAATAATAATGAAGCAAATGAGCGTGAAATTCTCATAGAAATATTAATTAATTAGACTCTGGACCGTCATTAAATGCGTAATTGTTTGAAAACGTTCCTCATCATTTGGAATCAACTTGGGCATGAATGAAGTTGTTATTTTATAATCGGTCACATAATCCTCCTGACCATAATTAATTAAAATCCTTCTGATTAGAATTCATGAGTATTTATCAGTTTTTTTTCTTATCAAATGTTATGCATCAACGATGCGAAGTTATTTATCATGCGCAATATCGTTAGAACCATTGAATTTGTTTTATTTGTCTGGAGTTTTATTTCTGCTTTATAATCAGGCGAAGTTTTAATTAATGCTCGATACCTGTCTGTTTTTTGTTTCTCTCCATCGAGCTCTCGATACGTTTGCTGGAGTTTGTCAGTTAAGAGTTCCAAGTTCCTTGTTAATTTGTAATCAGCCTCGAATTGTTCTGACATGAGAACTAAGTCCCTCGTTGCGTCGTGAAGTGGGACGTCACTCAGGTATAATCCACGTCTAATTATCCAACAAAACATAAACAAGCATCCTGAGTATCTGGGAATCATGTATTTCTATTTCTAACCCAATTAATTGGTTCTTAATTGTGAGAGGATTCCATCTGAATAACAATTTGCCAACCCATTGATGAAAAAAATGTTGTCGACTATTGTTACGACTTCGTGAAACTTTTATCACCAAAACTGACGATTTTAAACTCATTTACGAAACACGATACGACCTTTCCAGCCGTTGGCGTATTTGTCTTGAAAGTTATCACGCGAAATCTACATTATCGACGAGGACTCAGAGAATAAAACAGAAAACTCACTCAATATCACAGGAATCTATCAATTTGATGAAGTTACGCGTAATGGACCTCGATCCTCTGAGTTTGCCCCCTCAAGTCAAATGTATCGAATTTTTTGGTTACAATTCCTCTGAGGTTCGTGCTCGTTCATATTTTCAAAAAATGAATTCCAAACCGTTGAGTTAGCCCCCTCATATTTCACGTGCATTGATGTTTTTTTTTTTCATATCATTTTTCATATTAAAAAAAAAAGAAAAAAATAGATATGGGGAGGTTGAAATTTTTAGATTCATTTTTTTGAAAAAACGTTTGACCATTGAACCACCACGAACCCCTGTACGATGCCTAAGTGTCATGAAAAATCAACACATGTGTCTTGAAGGGGTTATTTGAACGAAAGTTTATTACAGAGTTTTCAAAAGATTTTGAAGAACTTTGTGTATTATGGCAGTAATCTTTGCCCAACTATTATGCAGTGGAATGGAGCAAATTTCGAACTACTGTATGAGTTTTCATATCCACGTTCGAATCAGCTTGTCATTGGTGTGCGGACATTTAAAACTTTTAGTCAGATTTAAAAAATGAAAATCCACGCGTCATCAGAGCAACTTCTGGGCAATTGTTAAGTGCAATTGTTAATTTAACATTATTTCGGCATGAATTTAAATAACACTGCAATTCATAGTGAATTGCTCAAAGCAAGTGCATATCGCTGTGAGCTCGGATGAATTAACAGAGTAATTGTTTTCTCCAACGACTGTTGCGAGAAGAAAACCAATTACAATGTCCCCGTTTGCCTTGTCAACCGTTTGCACGACACGCTTCGTAATTAGGAATGCATTTCGTCGTCAGAGACTGAGAACTTGCTACACGACATTTTTCGTCCGTCTTTCTGTTAAAATTACGCATTTGCTCCATAAAATTTCGAGCTTTTTCGAAATCAAATTCATTATTCAATCAACCGATCATTCAATCGATTTACAGTTTTCTTACCTCGTTAAGTCATCGAGATTCATCACGCTCGGATAACACAGGAAAATCACCAAATCCGATTCCGGTATATACAACATTTGACCCTGGACAAGAAAACAGAAACTTTCAGAATAATTCATTATGAAAAAAAAGTTTCGGATGAGAATTGATCTTGAGTATCGCGATACCAACCTTGAGCCGGAGATTTGCAAATTCCTCAGAAGCTTTGACCTGCATGACATCCTTCTTTGTTTTCAACACGTAAACTGTATTGATGTGTGACAATATATTCTCAAAAGTTAATTCCAGGTGAGGTCTCACCTGAAGAGTACAAAAAGATGAAAATTCATTTGACCAATTAAAATTTTCCGATTTATCACAAAATATTTTCTGAACCAGAGGTCGCTCGTGATTACTTTTTCATTTATCGTTGACTCACCGCCAATAAAATGTCACTCAATTTACAAATTCCACTGTTGACACGCGGTATTACTCGAGTAATTGTACAACCAGCTTGGACAATCGTTAAATCTCGATTGAACATCAGGTGGAACGGGAAAACGCGACAGAAAGTCGCTGGACTGACTTTGGGCTCTGAGAGGAAAAAAAAATTCCATACAGTTTGAAAATCGATGAAACGTTAAATGTAAAAGACAAGAATTTGTTGATATCGTGAAATTTGAATTCCCTCACCAACGGACAGAGTCTCGAGATCAGCGATCATCGGTTTCGTCGTGACTCCCGGTGCGGAAGTGTCTGTGATGAGGAATTGCACGTGATCGCATTCGTTCTTTGTTTTTAGGATCTGCATGTCGACATCGGTTCCGTGAAGTTTTTTCGCGACGGTCTGCAGACATGAAACTCGCGTTTTAGTCGGTTAGTAACCTGCAAAATCGTCAATATAATAGTAATAATTATTAAGGTACTTTGACGATTCCTATGACAATGTGTTCCAGCCCAGGACGGTCGGAATAATAATGAAGTACGAGTGCTCCGTCCTCTGGTCGCTCTGTGCATCGGAAAGACGGTGCTCTCATTCCTGGGTAAAGCGTGCCCAGATGGTCGTGCAAGGCGTCCAAATTCTGTGGTGATTAAAACAGGAAAGTTAAGAGTTTAAATCCAGCAGATGGAAATGGAAATATCAATGCTGTAGAGAGGGCTTCGTAAATTCGTGGCAAGGACTATCTGGCAGGAAATACAAGAATTTGCATAATTCGTGAAAAAAAATCACATTTATCGAACCGTGACATCGAAGTTCGAGAGCGTTAGAGAAAATAAATGAGATTCGTAAAAGCTGAAGCTGTTTGAAAGAAGTACGAGAAACTCCATTTCCCCGTTGCCTTTTTTCCACCCTCGAAACGAGTCGCTATTATCCCCGGATATTTCGTTACAGCTTGTTTTTACCCCTGCTCGTCGAGCATTCGAAAAGAGGAAATAAAGTTTATTAGCGGAAAAATAGGTGTAGGGAGGCTGGAGCAGCGAGCCCCTAGTCAATTATTAATGGTATTGCGGTCTCGCGCCCGGGAAGTAAAGGCGTTCGGATCGTGAGCGCGTTTATCATGGAGAACAGCACGAATTTCACCTTCCATTCGAATTGCTCGTTCACATGATCATTAATATGAGAAACACACATCGGAGATCCTTTCTATGAAAAAATTAGTGAAACTCATCCGTAATAATATTTTCACTCCAGTAAAAATGGAATGAATGCGGAGGGTATTCGGGTCAGGATTCCATGTGAAAGATGATCCTCGGTGTACAGAGGCTGCGGATCATTACATATGCGTGGTGCGTATGAGAATTGTGTCAGTACGTGCGAATGAAAAAGCTCGCGAGGGTAAACTCGATCGTGCTCTCCCGTACAGAGTGTTTTAAGCTTCTTATGGTACAACGTCCGGATCATGGAATTCCAAAGGAAATATAGTCCGGAGCATATTTTCCCTGGAAATACCGCAGAACCGAGATAAATTAATTATCTGGCTATAAAAATCGATGCGCCCGCCAGGAAGCAAGATATTTTTCCCAGCACACACAGAAACAAACTGACACCAAGGAATGAATGACTGAGATCGGGAAGTGTTGAATATAAAAGAACCCTGCAGAATCTCGCGTGCTCTTTCCCTCCATCTGGGCGCGAAGATAACTTACGAGACATCCTGTATGGCGGATGACATTCGGAAGATGGTTATGCAACGTGTTTTCCCCTTTGGGGACCACTCGTAAGGTACACCTTAACCGTAAATGAGCACTCGGGGGTTTTCAAAGTGATTACGTTGGACGCCTCTTTCCTTTGAGACTCAACGTGTGAGTGTGTGTGCATGCACATACGTGTGTGCGTGGCTATTACGCTTGAATACCTCATTCGTTTGCCCGTTGCAGTTAATAGGGTTACGAACTAAAGTAGCTGCGGTATCCCCAAGAAAATGATACGTAGTCGAGTCCAAGCTTGCTTCAGCGTTCACCCCGAGACCACGGGCGAACGTATAATAACGATTGCATTGAATCAGTAATTAAAAAAGTGTACACACATGATTAATGACCACTACACATACGAACCACTACAAGTCAGGCCAAAATTGGCTCTCGTCCATGAGGAAAAAAGTAAATGGAGTTAAGCCTGCGGGTCCGTTAAATTTGTATAAAAGATTCCCGTCTTGCCACTCGAATGTTTACAAGTACTTCGCGCGGTACTCTGTTGCTAAATAACTTCTTTAATAGTCGACCTCAAGACGCTGCCGCGTTTGAAGACAAAATTTTCACACTCAATGATATTATTCATGCATCGGACATACCTGCAAAAAATCTCTCGGTGTTGCTCCAAGAACCTCGAGAATTTTATCGTAACCCGAGTCCTGACAGAACTCGAAGAACGTTTTTCCAAACAATTCGAGTATCTCGTTAGCTGGGATTTCTGCAAGATTACATTACTTGTGTAGCCGGAAGATTAATTAGTGAAACAACCCCCGATATAGATTTGCATATGAATTCTCAGATAAATTGATTCTTGATGGGAATGAATAACAAATTATTTGTTTATTTACGCACTGAGACGATTTACGGCGGCTGAAATGATGTTGTACGTGAGCTCGTCGTCGTATATTTGTCGCACAAGAAATTGACCGTCCATGTTGACAGCGGCATCTTTCCTAAACGGGATAATGTTTTGTATTTACCTCATAAAATCTAAGAGCTAATAAAGTAATTGACATTAAGTGACGAGCAGTGATTTCATGTTATGGACGTTGATCGCCATAGAAAAACGGACATTGTCAGGGGTTCGTTCGCTTCAGCGTTATTTTCATTACAGAGCAGTGTCATTCTCACAGGACGTATAATTAAAACGTTTCTTCCGAGGGGCCATTCACTGTTCATTAAGTGCAGAAATGATTTCTAAGAGCGGTTGATTTCGAGTGATTTCGCGTATNTGAATTCTCAGATGAATTGATTCTTGATGGGAATGAATAACAAATTATTTGTTTATTTACGCACTGAGACGATTTACGGCGGCTGAAATGATGTTGTACGTGAGCTCGTCGTCGTATATTTGTCGCACAAGAAATTGACCGTCCATGTTGACAGCGGCATCTTTCCTAAACGGGATAATGTTTTGTATTTACCTCATAAAATCTAAGAGCTAATAAATTACTTGACATTAAGTGACGAGCAGTGATTTCATGTTATGGACGTTGATCGCCATAGAAAAACGGACATTGTCAGAGGTTCGTTCGCTTCAGCGTTATTTTTATTACAGAGCAGTGTCATTCTCACAGGACGAATAATTAAAACGTTTCTTCGGTTGAAGATGATTGAATACAGTTAAAAAATCGACTCGGAACATAAATATAAGTATCGAGAGAAAGCGACGTATAGCGTTCTGCAGACGCGGCCAGTGCAGCGGAGCAGTGGGAAGCGTAAGAAAATAAAACTGTGTGATTTCAACAACGGAGCGGAGAGGGATGAAACGTCGTTTGCTCAGAGATGTCGAGCAACCAGAAAACTCGAGAAAGAGATCCTGATATTTGCCGGAGGTTCACGAGAGTAATGCACTTAATACCGCGTATTTGCTTTTTCCTTGCCAACTTTCGCCAATATTGCAATGATTGAATAAATTAACGCGACGATGTAAATTCGAGTAATCATTTATTTTCATCGATGAAAAAAATTCATGCCAAGATTTTGGTGCAGCGTGGAAGTTAAATTCGTATTTTTTTTTTTTTTTTAGTCTGCATTACAAACGTGCACAGTCTCTGAGTTGATTGGAAATGATCTTTGGAAGTTTCACTATCGAAGCTCGTAAAAAATATGGAAATGTTGCATTGACTTTGGCAGGAAGTCAGGGTTGTAAAGGTGCATATTCTTTTCTGGAACATTTTATGGACGAAATGAATTGGAGCACTTTGCGATATTGGAGATTTCGTGAAGCCAATTCGACCTGGTGACAAAGGGCTTTTCATGGTTTAATGAATTTCTATCTCTCATGTTCAACTCGACGCTTATTTTTCAATTATATTCAATCAATTGAACCTTCGCGTGCTAACGGATACTAGAGCGCATTGAATGACAATAATGGACCCACGCAATTTGAGAAAAAAATGTTGGGTTGGTTTGTAGCAATGAAATCCTCCACTGTATTGTTTTGTAATTCCCTTTTCACACCGATAACACAATTTTTGATAATCTGCTTATTACGGTCTTGCCGGAATATTATCGAAAATTTGTTTCTGCAAACCGTAAACGTTGTCAGTTTCAATCTCTCAAAGAGCAAAAGGCAAAAAAGGATGAAAACAAAAATTCTCGTGGCACGAATGGAATTATATCGTAAAACGTCAAAGGAACAAAATTACGATAAATTTTCAGCATATCGCGGCTTTCCCGTGGTGGGAGTCACATCACGTTGGACAGCTGAAGGGAGGCTGGGTTTTTATTTCTTCCCGTTACCGCCGCAACGATTTTCCACATTTTTTTTTACAGTTTTTTCTAATTATTATTCCCAATAAATCGAATCACTCTCTTTTCGTCTGTGGGGAAGTGGAAATACAGTAACAGGAGGATTGGAGGCATGCAAAATATTCATGGGCATAATATCGCACACGCGACCCGTCGGGATTCGCGAACAGTTGTCACTGAGGCAACAATTAGTCCGAACGATGCGAGAATGACAGAAAAAATGACAGAGATAGCGCTACCACGTGGCAATTAAAAACAATGCGCTTCCATTCGTTGGAAATGAATAATCCATTATGCGAGGTTTACAAAAAAATTCTAGCAAGAATGAATCTCAATTTCGTAATCGATTTTACGTACTTGATCTCCTCCCATGTCTCGTTGTCAAAGGTCTTCACTACAAGTAGTTCGAGGGCGTAATTCACAAAACCGTACTGCACACAAAAAACATAACCAAGATTAAAACGATGCAGAAAATGTAAGAAACAAAGTGACGACGGTTACGAAAACGAAAGTGGATAAAAACTCTTTTTTATATCGTCAGAAAAACCATCAGGTTACCGCGTTCGGAGACAGTGACGATAATGCACTAACAATAATGGACATTTTCATACTTTCGTAACGCGCGCGAAATTGTTTACATTTATTCGTATAAGTCAACTTGATTTTTTTCAACCATGACTTTATGAGGAATAAGGATATTTTTTTTTTTTTCGATTAAAAACAATCGAAACGTACCATGACTTTTTGTAGAATACGGTCAATGATACCGATCTCATAGAAAATTTGATCATTCCATTGTAATTGGGATGGGAGAGCGTGTTTACCTCATGCACACGAGACGCGTACTGCAAGCGAGTTCGCGTCTTCGCGGCAGACGATAACTATCGATTTTCACAACCCCCAAGCTGCGCGCAACCTAGATTGAGGGCTTGTTCTACAGGCTCCGCGTGCGCGGGTTCGCTTCCAAGCCACTTTTACCCCGACGCTCCAAACACCTCGAAACGCGTTCACCAACTTTTTACCTCCCACTCTACTCATTTTTTATACACGTTTACCAAGCAACCACGTGGCAATCACAGCCTAATCAAAACTTGTGGGACTCCTTGTATTATTCAATTCGTTCATCCATTCATTCATCCAGTTTTAAGGAAAAACGAAAAGGAGCTGATTTTTTATTAAACATTTACTCTACACACGCGCTCATTATTCATTTTTTCATTGATTTTTCTCTGCAGTCGCCAAAACACATTCTGTATATTTCAACATATATTTGGTTCCTCCATCCATTCAGTTCGCTGGTTGAAATAAATATTGTTCACTACGACAGTATCGCGTGAAATGTGGAATTTTTGGTTTTCTTGAAAAATGGAAATTGCGCATAAACAATGCGTTTCATTTTGGTGGTCCATGACCCAAAGTCTTATCGCAAGGCACTTCATTTGCCAGCTCTCGGAGGAGCCGTGCCGTGTCCTCGATGAGTCATTAAATGTTTTCAACTCCGAGAGTTGTCACTCTTTTTCGCTCCCCTTTCCTTGTCCCGTTTGAAATACTTGGTGCGACATCAGAGACCATTGTTCTTTTTCGACCGTTCCTCGGAGATAACTTTTCGGTTAATCTTCGTACGGTGCGCGAGGGGAATGTCAAATTTTTCGCCTACAAGCGAATTCGAAGTTTCCCTTCTCCGCCCATTGAAACGCATGTACACCGAATCAGCATTCCCCAGAGTTTATTTAACTCTCTGCCCTTGCAAACCCTATTGTAATTTCGCTTATATTTTACTGGGACGTGCCCCTTCACTGTGTGAGTTACCGAACACTTGAAAGTTCATAAATTCAATTACATTCGTCGTCGAAGTTCTCCATGCTTGTGATCGACTTACCCTTCGAATATGCTTAACCAAGGATAACTTATTTATTCCAGAGTAGCCAATCTCCGCGCAGTGTCTCAATTTTTCTTGGAACTTAACCATCGAGTAAAATAGAAAATTATTCGATTTTTTGTCATCAGTTTTATGGCGATTTCAAAAGGAAATTGAAGAGCTTCGATCTCACTAAAATAATCTCACGTCGTTAAAAAACATCTCGATATTCTCGATATGCCAGACGATTCGCAAAATTTTGTCTGGTTTGTCCCTCATCTTCATATTGTCGGTTTTGTAGCAAATTTTTCAACAATTACAGTTGAGCAGACGATTGCGAATGGCTTATCGGACAGCGTTATAATATTTTCCTGAATATTTTTGTACGCGTAGGGATGTCAGCAGTGCAGAGTTTCCGTTACAGTGACTTTTATTCCAAGAGGAAACAGGCTGCGATAATCCTCTCTGGAGAAGTGACGGGACTGGGAGGATGGGCTTTGTGGTTGTCGCGGTTGTCCTTCAGTTTCACGGAATGAATGATGCCGCAGTCGAGTTGGTAGTGAAAAAAAGTATCGTAATCGTATTAACATGTAAAGGATAATGAATCGGATGTCCGCATTGTTAATAACCCGAGGGAGCTCAACGAACGCCGATTGAAAATTTAACGAGGTCTGGACTAGAAGACCACGTCAATATTTAACGTCTGACAAGGCTTTTGGAACTTAGGCAACGTTTTATTCCTTCAAAAATTCAAGCCTGACCTAGTTTCGTCCTTTTCCCGAAGGGACTTGCGAATCCCTCATTTTTCCGTTCATTGTGTAATTTTTCGTTCCATTTTTTTCATCGCAAAGAATGGGGGCATCGTGTGAGGGAAATTCTTATTTTGTTCTTTCGCTTCTTGCGTTCAGTTCGAGTGATTTTTTTGCCTTTCAATCTCCACCCTTGGCTGGCAAAATAGTCGATGATTTATTAAGCACTCTAATATAGATTCATAAAAGAGCAATCCGACGTTTTCAAATATTCTGAAAACTCAAAACACATGACAAAACGTAACTGAGGCTTGAATCCCCAGTGAACTGAAGGAAGGTCAGAAAGACACGATTGCCAGCAGAGGGTTAATTTGAACGATGATTCATACAAATCATATTTCGATATACACTATTAGAGTTTTTATGAAGCAATTTATAACCATGACTTCTGGCCCATCCCATGCTATTATAACCTCAGGTTTACCCTCAGTCGACCAACTTCCATGTTTCTCTGTGAGCCCTCCCAAGTCCTTCACCAACCGCCACGCTTTGCTGACACACCATCACATCGTTTGAACGAGCAGGGCTTGGAAAAAAGTGTGAAACATTAGGCCAATACAGACAAGTGTGTTTCTACTGACTTTCCATTGGTTGACACCCTCAGAAACTTAGAAAAACTGCTGCTCCGTCAGGGATCGATGCTGAGCGAGCCCGCGGTACGTGACTAAGCGGCTCCCATCCAAGTGTTGCCTTCACCGAAAGCAGCAACCGAACACATGGATGATCCCGAAAGCCCCACACGGAACGCGTGCTCATCGCTGTTGATCCACGGAAATTCGATTGTAAATCTGATTCTTTCTCAAAACTTGTTTTTCTTTCGTTGGGAAAATGGAAACTCTGCTAATTTACACTTTAACTTCGATTTCGTCGATCTCGTTCGTTTCGAAACATGTTCCAAAGCTCCTTTCACTAAGAATTGTAATAAAGTAAAGAACGATTCGGTTGCTGTAATTCACAGAACGCGAGGGAATGCGAGAATAGTAAGCCAATATCGTACTCGTCGTTTTCTCGTTAAACTGTATAAACTTATGTGGAAAGTTTTACTTTCATTGGCTGGCGCCAGTTAACGATATTCTCTTCAAACACTGTACGCCTCGCGTCTTCGTATGTAATGGAGCAATAAACGTTTGTGGAACGACGAAAAATCGCCAGCATTGAGTCTCATCACTCGAGGGCAAGTAGTACGAGTCAACGTCGTGAATCACCTTCAATAACATTACTCCTGCTAAAGAGTAGTACAGCTACCGACATCCCAAATTCATTGTTGCCCTGTTATTGCTCCTCATGCCTTATACGCAGTGTCGCAAAAATGAAAAAATTTGCGAAAATCGTCTGACAAAAAAAATTCCTCTGGGCCATTTTCTATATTTATTGTGGCTGCTTTTCGACTCGAAATTAAACTCGAACGTACGTTAGTATTTTTCAATAACGATGAGGAACGAGGGAATTGCGTGTAGGACCCTTTTCTATTTATCGAGTTTCTGCCCATTTAGGAAAACGTCGATATCCAGGTTGGAGACCCCCGATGTATGATTTGAACGTGTCAATGTATATAGACATACGAAGCGTGTATTTTACGCTCATATTTACAAGGATGGGAGTCGTTATTCCTGGCACGAACTACGCGACAAAGTAATTCAGGATTCGCCTGGCTGCTCTTCAAAACTCCATTGGTACTTTGTGGTTACGGGAGGCCGTATAGACGCAGGGGAAGGTTTTACGAGCAAGGGAGTCGAACTGGCATATCTTTTTGGATTCTTCGGCTGTCTCCTTGTCAACCTGGATCTAAAACGTCACCTGCTGCTAGCTACTTTGGTACAAGCCTTACATCAACTTTTATATTCACCCTTGTCTCGATACTTTATCGTCACGTTCTTGCAGCTCGATTATGAGATCTCAGAGGGTTCTTACCGTATTAATATCTTTTGGCCTTGCTTGAATTTCCTGGAAAAAAGGAATCGTATGCTTACAGAGCGAGCGTGCGAGGCGAAATCGATAAGTTTCTGGTCCTGTGCCTTCAATAATTCACGCTATCGTTTTCATATCCGTATGCCACTAATAATCTATTCCGCTTATCCTCTGAATTCCAATTTCGCCAATATCAGCTCGAAAAATAAATGTGCACATAAAAAAGTAACAACATATTACGAAAAGTCATTTGAATGGTGAAGGTCATGGAAGTAATTTAGTTCAGCGTGGAAAATCGTATGTAGGCACGACCTCTAACCTCGATTTGGACAATCAATCCCAGCATCCAATCGTTGAAGCCATGGAAAACGATCGTAAATACGATGGGAATCGAGATTTTATTTTATTTGTTCGATAGCAATTCCCTACGTTCGAGTAGACACGACAAACACGATTCGACCCTTACTCGCATGAAGGAACCCTTTCAAGGATTGCAATCCGAAAATAACGATACTAAGAAAAAGGAAGATGCACAACTGCCTTGGGTCTTATAGACCGACGGTACAAAATCCTGGATAGAAATATAAAGCCATTGCAAAATAAAGTACTTTTCGTGACGATCGAGGTGACCTTGGTGGGTGCGTCCTGACTCGTTGACTTTCACCAGACAATTGCAACAATTTAACCGTCGCTTGAAACACATGTCAATGGACATTCTAGACTCTCCATGTACGTTTACAACACCCTGACCGTTATACTAACAATTCCGCAGCTAGTGATTCGTCCGTCCCTCGACACAAGAGACTCGTTGTTTTCACCCCTAACCCTTCCCAGGCTTCTCTATGGGCTAGATCCTTCGCTTGGTTTCCATGAGTTACATCGCTCAAGCAAAGCTCAACCAATATTATTGACCCTTGCACCCTCGGGGGCTGTGGACCATTGGAAATCCTATCCCATCTCCACCCATCTCTCTTTCACAATTCACCCAAGTTTTGGCTCATTTCTCAAGGCACGGTTCATCCAGAAACTCCTTCTTCGAAACGAAACTACCCTCCGGTCATTTCTCACCACCCCATGTTTCCTATACATTCTTCTTGTTTCACTGAAATAAAATCCCAAGGTGAAATGCTTGAGCCCATTCTCAAATCCAACTCCTAAAGCAAGTAGAACTAATAACACACATTTTGACTGGCTGCTTTATTTCCTTCACTCGGACCAGGACCAGCTGAGTACTTGCGATGGAAAATGTTTTTAATAAAACGCATTGTGCAATGATGTAGGTCGTGAAGGGGTGTCTATAAAATAGAAAGAAAGAGAGACGATTAACATTCCAGAGAATATATGACATGCTTTTACCCTACTGGGTCACGTGGCTTTGTCGACTTCCAGTCTCGCATTATTCCCCATTCCCTCAACTACGCAAAAGATATCTCGGCACGAGGCTCAACGTTCAAAGGACAGACAAATCACAGCACTCGGAAGAATCAAGTTCGAGACTCATTTTTTTTTTTACGGTGAACTGCTGGGAATAAGATTAATTTATCGCCAGCCAACATATCGTGAGACTAGAGCAAAAAAACGAGCCAAGATTTTTATGCACAGAATTTGGCAACTCACTGATCCTACACACTTTGTATTCCGACACATAATTCATTCTGAATGCAGCTCCAGTTTTACGAATCTCCGGGATTCTCGTACTTAAGAGGAAGAAAGCAAACTCTAGGCACGTAGCGACTTTTTTTCTGTGCTCGACGAAGTAAAATAATGGTCTTGTGAGTCACTTAATGGGGGATTTATGGAATGGTTAATGATGGGATCATAAGGGAGAAGAGTGGATGAAGGTGGAATAAGGTTCTGAAAAAGTGTCAGACGAGTCTACCAGATTAACGAGATTTTCCTTATAATTTTGAGACGACTCAACTTTTTCACTTGATCGTTCGCCAGCATTTCATTATTCTATCTCGAGCCATATTTTGTTATCGATTCCAGCCCGAAATCCTCAATCGAATTGGCTAATGGGTTTCCGGAAGAGCTGATACGAGGAACTGATCGTCCCAACAACCCCTAGTGGTTTGCTCGCGGTCCGTAACACTGATATGGTCATTAGACCATAGTCATTAACCCGCCCAGTGCCACGACGTCCAGCCAACCATCATTGCACTATTTCAATCAGTTTAGGCATCGAACGCAAAGAGAATTGAATTAGTGAAGCCAGTGATATCGGCAGTTATCAGTAAATTCTATTGGAATATTCCAACTGTTAAATTGCTCGAAAAAATTCCGCACGTCCAAAGCAATCGCCCGATTCGGACAAAAATAAATTTCTTAATATGATCAACATTTTTTGAGTTGCAGCGTAAACGTTGGAGCTTGTAGCCAAAAACGCATGAAAACGACAATGAATCTTGTGCGTATAAGAAATTTTTCTTTTTTATTAGAACGCAAATCTATTTTTGAAGCTACAGTTTCACTTTTGGCACCCCGTGTAATCGTGTACACGTATTGATGCATCTCTCACCTATGTAAAGGATTGGGGGAAAAATGTTGGTCGCTTATCATTCAGGAACCGCTCAAGATCTAATTTTTTTTTAAATCGTGGCAAGAAAACGCAATTTTTGATGTCTTGTCAAACTCCAGAAAATCACTAGCTATTAAAAAATGTAAATAAACTCAGTAAGCGAATTACTCGTTGAAAAATAAATCCAGCAATTTCCGTAGCTCGATAAAAAATTTGGTTATTTTGACATTTTATTCGGCATCTGTTGTTTGATGGAATCCGGAAATCGTCCGAATCCGTTCCGAAAAGTATTTCTTATCCTCGGCGTGCAGACTCTTCGTGAAACCGTAAGGTTGATTTTTTCATCCATCAAATTCATGGGGGCAAAGCCTTGGCAAGAAAAATCTCTTCAGTCGTAAAAACTTCGAGCTTCCATGACTAGTATTCGAGCTGTTACTTCGTACGGGTGTTTCCCGATGATCCAGCCGAGAAATAAACTCAATGTCGACGACAATTGTTTTTTTCCCATGGATATGAATGATTCAAATGTACCTTTCGTACAGCGTGTGTCAACGCCATAGAGCGAGGAAGAGAGAGAGAGAGAGAGAGAGAAAAGGAGAAAGTGAACCGAAAGGCAAATTCCATTTTTTTATCAGACGTTTGATATTTCGACAGAATAAAAAGCTAGCACACGTCTCCTAATGAATAAAGAACAACCTGTAACTTTTATGACCCGTGGGTCTGAACGGTGTCGAAGAAAAACAAAGAAGTAAAAATATCATCGATCCATGCTATTCTTGACTTTCAATCCCACCAACGCCCGCACCATGTTTCCCTCCCAACAATTTACACGAGATTCGTTCGATGCGGAAAACCGACTGGAAAAAGCATCAATTTTTACCACACATGGGACTGAACCTCCCGATGATCCCCAACGTTCACTAATTCTTTGCCTTATCCGGACCAAGTTGCCGTATCTCTAGAAGCAGGTTTATTTAAGGACCATGTACTAATAAATGAGGCAAATCAATAAAATGTTTGCTATTTCTACAGGAGTGTTTTTAGATCAAAACCAGTAAAATGCTGGCCAACGAACACGGACTTAACAGAAAACGAGTTCGAATTCACGAATTCGTCGTGTAGAGCGGCTGCCTAATTGCAAGGGAACTTCCGATTATTATATGGAGAAAAAAAAAACACAAAAAGCATTCGTTCAATCACTGAATAATTGGTTCGTGAACTTGGTCGTTTTCTTCGATCCATGGTGTTGTTTTAGTGTTGAATTTTTTTTTCGATCTTGAGATAGATTATTGTCATACCGTCTAATATTTCGCAGGCTATTATCAGCCATGTACAGGAACCCAATCTAGCGGAAGTGTATTATATCTTCGCGTATACGGTGGAGTAATACCTGTCGATATAAATGGCCACGTAATGAAAGACTAGCCATTGTGCAAGCTACGTGCCTTGCACCTCTGTATATAACGCTATAACTCCAACAGAGTGCGAAACCAAAGCTCCCTCTTTACTTCTCTCCCTCTCACGTCCGACCCATCAATTGCTGACATCGTTGGGGCGTATAAACTTTACCCTCGATACTTGACTTATTTTTTTTCTTCTTTGTAATAATTGTCCCGGTACTTTTGTCCTCAGCTAAGAAATCTTCGTCATTTTCGATTGGATTTACTTTATCGCGTGTCGTGGTGAAAAACGTATTTTCCTTGAGCCACCGCACCAGCCTATGGAAGTGATTCAGAAAATGGAGAAAAAAATCGTCGTCATTGTTATTCTGAAACGTACAATTTTTATCGAAGTATTCGACATCGGTCGTATCGTTTCTCGTGCTGCTCACAAAAAAGCTGTAAACTATAAGAGATAAGAATGTCTTCATATATCTTACAAGCAAAAGATTGCATTTGCATATTTTTGAAAAATGAAAGAATGCTCGCAGGTCGCACGAGACACACGTTGATAAGAAGAGAAATGCCAAACTCCTCTAAACGTTGAGTCTTCGGAAGGAAAAAAGAGGAAAAAACACGCCCCTCATCTGGTCGTTCTTGCGCCCTATTGTCGTCAATAAAGATGCTCTGTACCACCGGTTGTGCACGAGAGCGAATAAAGCTGCGGGGATTTAATTAAAAATACCGTCACGTTTCTGATATCGATGATCGGTCGTCGTGACGCTTGTGCCGTGACAAACTACTTCCTTGCGAATGTAAAAATCGATGATAAGAAAATATGAGCACACGATTGCCTCGAGGGTAACTCTGCGATATTAATCACAACGTGCCCCGAGCGTAGTGTCAACGATTTCCTTACAAATTTCACTTTGAGATTAGTTGCACATAAACGACGAGAAAAACATCATTTGTTACAATTGAATGTGGAAATATCTTTCCAGGTTGAATCAACGACTGAAGCTACTCAAACATTTGTTGGATTCATTTGGAACCAACGTAGCAGGGTAAAAACCCTTATGGGGACAACCCTCACCACTCACTTGCCTAAATAATGTATACAAGTATATACCCTCGACCACATAATGAAACAAACATTGGTACAAGGAAAAGATAGAAATAAAAACAGTCAAGGCCATCGAGGAGATGATTAAAACCCCGCATTTCTCTTCAGTAGCTCTTCGAAGTGAATTCTTATCGATCTCATGTGTCCAGAACTCGAGAAACAAAGCATGAGGGTCGTGAGAGGGTAGTGACTGAGGGAAGTATGGACCACAACTATTCCCGTTCAGAGGTCCATACACCGGAACTTAGGAACGTAAAAAGAATTGGTTTTTACGATTCGAAAGCTTACGACTGACATGCCTTCAACACGATTAAGTTGCTGAAAAAAACTTCTGGCACCCTAAATTCTGATCACCCCTCTGAAACTTCTATTTTCGAATCCTGGTTAAACCAGAGGACTGCCTGACCCCAAAAAACTAGACCCTCATGACGTCGACGTCACTCGGTCGCATCAACGCCCTTATTCATCGACAAAGTTTCCATAGAGCCGCTGATGTCATCAGCCAAATTTGATAAGATTACACAAACAGCACCAATTTTCACCGGTTCGACTCTCCCTCGATGTTGATATTGTTGAAAAGCGAAAAGGAACAATAAAGCTACGATGATTCGTTGACAGGGATCAAAAATTAAGTTTTTTTTTTATGCCCCTGCTCCTCACCCAATTCCCGACGTGGCGATGTGTTCAAAATATTTAGAAACACCTCAAATTCTTATAAAAATAAAATCTTTTCGGAACACGGTGATTTTATCTGTGGATCATTAAGTGAAGGCTCACGGTTATCGTAGGGTTGTAAAAAATTAGTTACCCAGCCCTTATTATTTCCATCTTTTTTATTATCCATTAGGCGTGCGGCTTTGAGCAGCAAGCTGTTCGCTCATCCCTCGCTCTGGCTGTTTCACCTTCTCAACTGCTGCCAACCCCTTCAGGAAATTCAACTTTATCGAGCGCGCGCATCAACCTACCTGCTCAGTGACAAAATTTCTCTGGGCAATTCTCTCGCCTGAGACTCGCTCGTATCGACGAATTTTACTGTTTTCGTCCTCCTCACTCCGGAGGACAGCTCTCTACTTGGTGAACTATTAATATGTCGCTTATGTGCCAGATTTAAGACTCAAACGTTCAACCCCTCGGCTTCCTTGTAACACGACAGTTCATACAAAACTTCAACGTGCCTGCATCAGCCTCTACATCCCCAAGTTTTTCACCCGGAATCTGCGAAAGACACAAAATCCCAAAAGCCATATCCATCGACGTTTCGATTAACAGTTCGGGGTTATGATGTAGAGGTTATCTATACGTACGACATATTTCCATTGGGGATTCGGCTGGGGTAAGAATTCTCGGAGATCGTACGAGACTAGATTCTCAAACCGACCGTAGACTGAATCAACAAAATAACGATCGGGCAATAACATTCCGTGGATAATAATAGGGGATAGAAAAAGTATGTGGAATCCTTGAAATCGATCTCAATTTTTCTCTAAAGCTAGTGCATTATCTTGATACCGATCTGTCATGAATAGAGTCGTCAATTCCAAAGAAAAAAAAAACCTTCTCAACCGAATCATCGATCGATTTTTTGTTTGGCTCAAATTGTTCCAACGAACGAACGCAGAAAACGTTTCGTAAGGAAGAAGATACTCCCTTAAGCACTTGCCTGATAAAAACTTAAAAAAGTGAACTAGAAAAATTGCCTTTTGCTCTGACGTCTGGATCGTAAAAGTCTCGCGACTCATTTCAAACTGATCCCCGAAGAGCTCGTGATTTTTTGTATCACAAGTACAAAAATAATCTGCGAATATCCGGTGCGAATTTTGAGTCACCCTACACGTGACAAAAGACTTTGGAATTAAATGGAACGTTTGATGCCAGCAAGTAATGCTCTTCTCTCTGCTCGCCCCAGCCCTTATCCATCATTTCTCAGCCTCTTCTACACTTCGATTCTCTATAACTGCTCTCTCTCTCTCATTCTCTGTCCTACTCTCATCGTACGCTCACGCCTCTGGCGGCCACCAATACATCGGAAGCACGTAGAACTGACGAGGAATCGATCACCCAGTTTCCAGAGAGAGAAACGCGCCCTCTAACTATCATCTACCTATTCGAGGCATTATATCGCTTCATTCACATCGATCTTCATGGAATATCCCTCCCCATTCTTTCACAACCGTTTATACGCTGACCAAAGAAGAAATTGGAGCTCAAGATTGATTAGGGGTCCGCGATGGCTATATTTCAAGCCACTGATACATTTGAAGCTCAGACATCGTTTAACCATGGCAAAAGAAGACATAACAGGAAGTTACGACTGACAGGAAATCTCAACCATTTTACAACCTTCAAATATTCAGTATCGTTATCCGTTGCCCCTTTTCACAGAACGAAAATTTCATGATATGCCATAACGACGAGTGGCGTTAAATGTTACAAATTTGAAAACAAAAAAAAGCGTCGCTGGCCTCATTCATCGGTACCTATAGGTATGTCCATGTCGATGTATATATTTGGATACATATTACGTAATAGAAGCTGTATAGACATACCAAGTATCCTTCCATTATATGCCTTTTGAATGGCAGATGATTGAACCCGATGAATAGGGGAATACTTTTATAGCTTGACGTGTGCGATCTATGAATAGGTGGGCGCCTGGATTATCAATGAGGGACTCTCGTCCTTTGCCACCATCTCCCAACGGGTTCTCTCGGTTCTAGAGTCCGCTAATGCCCTCCGAATCTCTCGCGCTCGGTCGATTCCAGTTCAACGATATGCCGTAAAGACTCCAATGTGCCAGCTGTTTCAAAGTACTCTACATTCTTCAGTTACAGCAGCGATTGCCAAAGTCAACCGTTGGTCATTATTGATACAAATTATTCGTCAAGCTTCATAACGAAGAGTGCCGCTGACGACGTACAGGCACCATTCTCCAATTTGCCAACGATTATTACACAAAAGCATTGCTGCTGTGGATCTGGAACGCTTAGGAGTTTTGAAAGGCGTGCCACGCTCTCTAACACATATTAACACCATGCTAAAAAAAAAATGATTGTCTGTGCTAAACCAGAATAGCCACAGTAATTTCTGGTTAATTCCATCGTGGGTAGAGATTATTATGAGAATAATAGATTGAGTCGAACTAATCTGGAATCTTTGTAAAGCTTCTATACCTCCCACAAATACAAGGCCAGAGTCGGGGGAGTCCAATGAACGCACTGAGAAATTCAATGGAAAAATATTCCTGAAAGACGAAAAAAAAATGTGCGGTTATCATCAGAAAGAAAAGGATCTTCTTCGTGTCGGAAGGTCACGCGAGTATTGTTCATGATTTTTGCCACGATCTGTTTATAATGGACGACAATAAGTGGATGAAAGTTTGGTTTTCTGTTGTCGCTGATTTCTCCATGGTTTTGCCTCGATGCATGGCCCATGATAATTTAATTTATACCGTATTGAAATCAACAACGTTCCTGAGAATCAAAATGTATTGGCACAGGTAACACACGTATTAAATTTGAATTAACATCGATCGCATGGGCTATATGGATTCGCTAACGGGTCACCGATTACTCGAGAGGCATAAATTTGCTCTTTCCCGCATCCATAACGCCGCTGATTCACCATCAATCAGGTTAACACAAACTTGAGTCAAAGTGCAAAAAAAAAAAAATTGGAGAAAAACTGGCTATCGCTCAGTGTCGTAGAGTCTCGAGTTAGATCTTTTTTTTTTAACATTTTCTAAATCTAGTTGGAGATTTGGAAGTCTCATTTTGTTTTTTCCGACGTTGTGGAAGTTTTTCTTCTCCGCACGAATGTCTTATTATAATTTTTCGTGCTTTAATGCGCGATGAGAAATTGCCAAGGGCTGTTGTGATAAATTTTGGAACAATAGCACTTTCGAAATTCGTGCACGAAAAAGTGCACTGTCCGCACACTATAGGATGGTACCAAACCCTCATCCATCGAAAATGTAGGTCACAAAGATAATTTAATCCCAGGAGATAAGAAGCACCAACGTAACCATATCTCCTGCGAAGAATCAGTGGGAAAAGCGAGCAATAGTAGAATGTGGCCGGACCAGAAACACACTTTCTCTCCTAAGTGAAAGAGATCCATTGTGATCAGACGGAAAATGAGATATACCAGAAATTTTTTCTATTTATACCTATAATAGTCTTTTGTGCGCGATCCCCAAACAAGATGAATTATTTGTCTACATGTAAGAACAATGGATGCGTGCGTGATAGCATTTTTGCTGGAAATGAGCTTCTAAGAAAAAACACGCACGAATAAAAATTCCTAAGCACCCAAGAATGTTAAATAAATAATTAGCGAGCTTGATTAAATATTTCGAGAATGTTCGTCAACGTTTTGTCATAATTTTTACGGTCCTCGCCGTGTTGAATAATGAAATGGAGATTTTATGGGTACTGAAAGTGTTTCGGGTGCGTGTACTCGGCCTTCCCCCCTCGTCCACGAGACCGATACATGTATGTGTGTGTGTCCAATCCATCAATCTCGTTTAGTATCGATTTCACGTGGTTTCACGCTCGCTCGGGTCAAATAATCGTTTTATCGCCACCAGAGAGCCTCGACTTAGATGCGGATTTCGATTTGAATTCCTGTCGCACAACCCCACCAACTATATGTCTGACTATTACAACAGCGACACTACTGCGCTACTGAAACGGCTTCAGCCTATATATATGCCATACCTTCAAATGTTGATTAACTTTTTTACGTCGTCACTTACTTTACGTTGAAATCCTGACACTGCACAGCTGTATACAGTTTTTAAGAACCTCAATTTTCCGAGGAACGAAAAAACCAAATTGGTCGGACTTTGAGTAAAAAAAAAAAGAAATGAAAAATAAAAGTGAAGAGAAAAAAAACATATTATTCGATTCGCATGCTCCATGGCGTATACACTAATATTTGTATGGGTGGTTATGGGACTGACATTTTCTTCATTCCACAATTTAATACTGCCTCTAACTGCGTATGCGGAGATCTGACGAGTTAACAATTCCAGACGAAATTAATTACACGTCAGAGGAACCTTCGTATGGTAGTGTGTATACATTGAATGTGCCATTTTTCACTTTCGGATGAAGGTTTTCCGCCTCTGGGAATGAATACCTCACCACACGAGCTTGGAACCGCTGATGGGAGAATAAAATTAATTAATGTTTTTAATAATTTAGTATAATTGTAACAAATGAGACGTATGCATAGGAAATATAACGTGCTCCGTAAATACGCCGCGAAAATGTGGAATATGGTAGGAAACTGCGGAAACGGTGTCAAGTGTTTAGAAAACAAAATTTATGAAATCCCAAAAATTGTCACGTCTTCTGGAACTTGTGACAATGTTTATTTTCAGGAATTTAATCTTCACGAATAAATGCGCAATTCAAAAATAGTTTATTCGAATAAATCAATAACTTGAATATCCTTCTTTGATTAGAGGAAGCCTCTGCAATAAATCTTTTCCCCCAATCCTGCCCCCATCAGTCGAGATAGGAAAAGAAACAAAAAAGGAAGTGATTGGAAAAAAATTCGATCCTCTAAGATTGTCACTCCTCTCACTGGCGAACAGAGCCTTGGACGTTTTTCCTTTTATCGCAGCGTCGCTCCAAGAGCAGCGCAGTGTTTTTCTGCTTCTCGTTTCCCTGGACACCCTCTTTTATTGCTTTGATTGCCTCGATTCCAACTCGAATAGGAATAAAAAAATTACTAATTGAAACTTTAACACTGCTTTCTCGTCATTTTCTTCTACGGAGAAAACAATCTTCCTTAAACGGTGGTTCTTACCGGTAAATCATTAAACGGTTTGTATCAGTAATTTTGTCATCTGGCAATTTCAGCGATTCTAGGAGTGAAATAGACTCAATGGATGAAGCAAAAGACAGAAGAACGAGACAACCGTTGAACCAAATATGAACAGTTCAACGTCACATCGTTTACGATTCAATTTTCATAACATGCACTGGAACCTCTATTTTCGTAACAGCGACAAATCTGGCTTCGTATTGCGCTGTTGAATACAGAAAGTTGGGTCACCTGCGTTGTTTCGTCTCTGGACATTGCTCGTGAGACCGGATTGGCATGTGAACTTGCCTTACCGAGCGCAGACTGATCGATATTTAGCGCATAGTGTGACGGAGTTACGTTGAAAGAGCAGGTTACGAAAATAGAGTCTTGGTTGAATATGTTTTGCACTTTTGTGTAAATTCGTGGGTGAATGCAAATTTTACGAAAAGTGGCGTATGTTCGTGTCGATACAGGAAAAATTGTTTGCACTCCAAGACCCGGCTGAACGAGACCCGGGCGAAGAGAAAAAACAGAATGTGAGTGAGAGGGACGCAGCAGGAACCGAGGAAGTGAGAGGAAAAAAGGAACAGGGAAAACAGAGAGCGGCCTATCGTTAGCCTATAGCTGTGCTGATACGAGATCGAGCACTTGGCGCCTTGCCATCGTTCGTTGATCGTTCAATTATTCGAAGTACTGCGAGTTGGATGAGGCGTGCACCGTTCAAAAGTACCCACGAAAGTTCTAAATAAATATATATTCGTATCCAACTGGCAGGGTGGAAAAAATGCTTCCCAAGAGATCGTTGATACGATTAAAAAAGCGAGGACAGACTAAAAAAGTCAGAATGCAATCACGATGATTGAAAACTGCAATTGAACATCAATTATAAAAAAAGAAAACGATCGTCCGATGTTTTTCCGTTCGATTTAGCAGAACGCGGCGAGTAAATTGGGGAGAATTGATCGACACTCTTCTTAACTGCCACTTGAGTCGTTGAAAGTGTTGAAAAACAAGCTCACGATGCACTTACGAATAAAGAAAGTTTGGTAGCTCACTTTACCATCAGCACGCGTTCACGGTTCGCTCGGTGTCGTATTTGCAAGTCGACGAACAAGTTCCGGAACGATCCTGACGTGAAGGGCTGCCCCCGATATAGAGTTTCGTACACGTGGGCGTTACTTCGTCCCGGTACACTAACCGCATTACCTACGGGGGTGCAGCCTGCCAGATCCCCCGACCAACGAATTTTCCCGACAATCACGTAAATCACTGTATATAAGCACATCTCACATTCTAATAAGTTAACTCATGATCCAGTTAAAACTCTCCTCCACCAGCCAAAACTTTTACACTATATATTTTCCCAAAGTTGCTGATTTCCGCTAGTTTCGTGAAAGATCCAACTTCTGTCCAGTTTGCAAAATCTAATAGCCAAGAATTCGAATAGAGTTTCCTGAAGAATCGCGATAAATATCCGTTTAAACAATTCTTACGATGAATCATTGTTCTTTATCGAAATATTCAAACAAAACCTAAAAATCTCATTGGCGTGCTGTCAGTTCTAGACACGAAGCAGAAAAAAGAACGAAATATGAAAATCTACGAGTTATAAAAGTGTGAATAAAAAAAAAAAACAATAAAAAAAAAGATTAGAGAAACAACGAAATTGAGAAAAGTATGAAACGGCGTTCTTCTCGTCCCCTAGGGTGGCACTAATCGACGTCTATATCGTCCTTGGATTGGTTTCAAACTCGCTTTCATACATTGCTTTTCGTTTCCAAGGCTCGTTCTAGCATTTCGCGTATTTTTTCGTTCACTTCACAACCAACCAATAAATAGCTCTACGACAATGGCTTTTTTTTATATGAGTTTTTGAGACACGTATTTCACTTTATTGTCGGCAATCCGGCCATCGAGGTTATTTCTATTGCTTGTGGACATTGCATGAGCCGGGGGTAGGGGGAGATTGTCAGACGAAAAGCACCCCCGCGATATGGCGGATCTGAGGAAAGCTTTGTTTCCGAAAAAGCGACGATTCAACGAGATTTTGAAGAATGGGCGAGATAAAATCCTCGAACACTGGCGATCGTCGAAATCTTTTTTTCCGCAGGCTTCGTTGGTGTGTTAAATTTATCCTTGAAATTTATTTTAATAAAGAAATCATTATTTGTAATAAATTATTTCAATGATTTGCATGATTTTCCTGCCTCCACCACACCGACAAGAAAATAGTCTTTCGTGCTTGCGTTAATGAGATCTGCATATATCGAGCGACAGTTTGTGGTCGTGGAGCAACCCCGTCCTCAGGGATTACCAGGGAAACCTTTCGACGATAAACCTCACGACGACGAAGACGACGACGACGACGGCGGCGAGACGACAACGACGCTCCTATAAGAACACTTTCGGAACGTCCGTTTGAAAGCCACCCCGATAAACGCATTCTTCGGAGTTTGTAACTACTCTTACGTTCACAACTTCCATATTCCGCAACTGAAATCGTATCGACCCAAGCTTCCTCGCCAGGAAAACTATCCTCACACGAAATTTCGTACAATAAGACTGTTAAACCGATCAAAACCTTCCAAGATAGTGAAAAACAAAAACTGAGAGAAACTATTTTTCGAGGATTATTCAGCATGGCGAAAAATGAATTTGGAAAAAAAACCTTCGTCAGGAAAAATCGTCGAATCAGATAGAATTCCTGTCGATAAATTAGACAGTGTGAATCAAATTGATCGGGTTAAAAATCGAGTCTCGGAAATGTTAACACGAGACGCAAGCTACGGAGATGCGAAACGAATGAATTCAGAGAGATTGGCCTGTTCCTGGCAGAGCGTTCAGTGTCTCCAAGGAGTTCCGCAGCTTTTTCAGTCCGTCGTGTTTATTTCAAACTTCAGGGCAATGTGAAAAATGCAGCTTTTCCGAGTTTCCACGTCGCGGACCATGAACTCGTCAACCCATCAGTCCATCAGTCCTTGTTTCTTTTCTGGCGCTCTTTTTTTTCATGTCTGACTAGATCAAACAATTTCGCTGCCGACTGCTGTCACTCGGAATGCCCTTTTTGACGATCAGCTTCGATCGATCGGCTAATCGATGTCCGATTTGGCACGTCAATCGGAGCCCCACAAAATTACGCAGGATTTCATCTCGTCGAACTTTGACTGGTGGAAGTAAAGGACAGCCAGAAACTTCGTTATCAATCACAATTTTTTGGAGGGTGAATCCGGCGAATTTTTTCCGCGTTAGCGCGCAGCCCCGACGGACGTAATTATTCACCTGCTAATCCAGCTCGTTGGAAAGATTACCGAGGAATGAAACGGAGGGTGCAGACAAAGAGGAACATGGAGAAATTCAAAACCACACTAATTATACAGCTTCCTTTTAATCAACCTCATGAGCAAAAACTCTTTTTAAGCACCTACGTTGAAGGAATATTCGATTTCAATAATTAAACGACCAAAATCTCGCCCAGCGTTGTTTTTTCGTATATTTCGTGGTGGGAACATATTCGTTATTGATGCCTTCGCGTGTTAGCAAATCGCTTTGATCAACAGAATTATCGAGGTACATGGGGCTGCATAATTATACATTTCAGTTGTCGATCAATCTAATAGAAAGCAAACTTGGTGTTGTGTGTCCCCATACCAATTTGTATAGTGATTTGATGTTTGCGGGAATAATTTCCTAATGTTTACAGTTACGGAATAATTGAAGGAAATATTTGTTCGAAAACAATCCTCGCAGTTGTGTGTCAATCGTTAAAAAAAAAAAACAACGTTGTCAGAACAAATGGGAAGATTGTGGTGAACAGCAATTAATAACAAGTACGTCAGAGTCTTTGAGACTCACGAGGGTATAGTTGGATGTTCAGGTGATCGGCGTAAGCGTGATGAAGAGTCCTGGTATAGGTTTAGTGTATGTCGACCCGGTTACAGCGAGGCTTGGAGGACGCGAGAAATAAGATAAGGCAGAACGAAACAAGTGGAGATTGTTGGAGCGCAGCAGCAGGTGAAGGGGATTTGCCGAAGAAACGGGCATGATACGAGGATAAAAAAATAAAAAAATACTCCTAAAAAGAGTGTTGTGTGCGTAAATATATATGTAGATAGATGGGTCATGAAGAAAAGACGTGAAAGAAGTGGAAGAAGAGCGAAAGCCAAGGAAAAAGCACGTTCGCTCAAGTCGCATCGAGACAAGGCTGGACTAAAAGGAAGGAACGTAAAACTCAAAGTATACACACGTATCTAGCAATGTATACGAGGATGTAGAGTGTGTGCAGAGCTACCGGAAGAGTTTGGACTAACGCTACTGCGCTTGTGTGCTCCACGCTAAAAGGGTAAAATCGGTGATAGAACGTCACACACATAAACTTGGCAACGGGGAAGATCGATAGGTGGCGTGATTGGCTATCTAAGCGGACGGAAAGCTTCAGTCATCAAGATACTCGTGTCTCCCTCTATCCACAGGCTTTTGTACGAAGTGGTCCAATAACTGGCTGCTGGCCAACGACCTAGCCGTGGATCGGGAGATCCGAGCGCAAGCGTCGTTCCCGCACCGTATGTGCGTCTCTTTCCGTTTCCTTCACCGCCAACTCGGCGCTCTCGCTCCCAACCTTCCAGCCTTCCGACAGCCTCATTTCACCACCCACCCTCCACCAACTACTGCCACCCTACAGTTGCCCCCTCTGCCTCGTCGCTACCCGAACTCTCTCCTACCTTGCGACTGCCGCCCGAACGCTGCCCCCTCCTTCCATCGCTGCCCGAACGAACACTTCCCTCTCCAACGAGGACGCCCTGAACTCGGCTCTGCCAGTCTGACTCGGTCAATTCTATACCAGTATGGCGCTACGCGCTTTCATACACGGCTACCCGAACCACGATGAATCCCTCGAGCATCCCGACCGTAAATACGCGTCGACCTCGTGAATGTTTGCGCGCGAACCGATAATCATCGTAATCTTCGTTCTCCATCGTTCCTTCACGTACATTTACCCCTCTCCTCCTTTACCCCCGTCGCACTCAGATCGACCAATCGCTCGCTTTCTCGATGGTCACGCGATGATCGTCAAGCATCACCGATCCTAGCTACGAAGCTTCCATGTTCCGTGCAATGCTCGTGCCCTGTCGGTCATGTTACTTTTCCTTTTGTTCACGCGGATCCTCCCTCTCTCTGTTTTCCTCTGTTGACAAACAATCCTCATGTTTCGTGGCATCTGGATGACCACCCTCGAGATTCATGGATTGGCCTCCGTTAAGTCAAAGTCAATCGAGTGAAGTTCAACAGTGACCAAACATTCGAAAAACGACGAACAATTTCCAGAAGCAAACCAACGAAAAATATTATTGAAAATTGATTTCGCTTTGCAAATTATTTCACACAAAGTGAACCATCGATGGATTTTCTTTTTCGATACTTTCCCATATCGATGCCAACTTCTGATGATGATATGGAATCAATCAGCACATAGAATAATTATGTGAAAAATGTGAAATAAAAAAAGCCACTGAAGAATTTGATTGGAATAGAAAATCAAGGAAACAGAACGCCCAACCACCTCGTGCTATCGTCACGAACGAAGGGCTCACGCGGAAGTGCGGTTCGCTGGTGATCGACGACGTGAGAGTCTGATGCCGTTCTGAAGCATTGTCGACGCACGAAGGCGAAAAGGTTCGTTTATTCTATCGAAGGAGATAAATCCAAGGCTTATCAGAAATATCTTTCGTACCAGTGGTTCGCTCTGTGCGAGACAAAGTGTAAAAGAAAAACGAGGGTAAGAAAGTGGAAAGAAAGGTGGTGATAAACGTGTCTTTGGAAAATACTGCAGTCAGAAATAGCAAAAGCTCCAGACATTACGACCGAATGGAGAGAAAAGTGTCTAGAAATTGTGAAATGATAGACTCGGATAATTTACCTCTAGTCAACGAGAAAAAGAAGGTAATGAGCAATAGACGAACTGTCTTAAGCTAAGAGACTTGTCGACTGCAGTTTTGACATTGAAATGAGCTCGGAATAGCTCTGAAGAAGAGGGGAAGAAAGTCGAACCAGCCAGGAACTTAACTCCACGAAGCACCAAAAAATCAAACGGTAAAAGCGAAAGAAAGTCAAACTCAACTTCATGGTCGTGAATATTTCCGTGCAACCGAGCAGAAACGTTTGAAAACTTGATGGAACGGACGTAAGACAGTTTTCAGAAGACTAAAACGAACATCCATTATGGCATGTCCATTCTCACGTGCTTTTGCCAAAACGCGTGTCCAAGATGGGGATGAAAATTCCGAGTCAACGAATACTTCCCCTAAGGAGGATGAAGCGTCGAGAAGCGGTAGAACGAGAAAAACAGCACGAGCCAAACCATCCAGGCAATCCTCCGTACAGATCACATCCTCCTTGCTTGGTGAAGACATTGAGGAAGAAGAGGACACTCAAACCCTTAACCTCAAACACCTGAGAGCTGCGGTTCTCGTTCTCACAAATCCATCGGTACGTGATCTCAAAATCTACCATTTGATGTTTTCTTTCTTACAGCCTCATTGTTTTTATTTCAATCAGCAATGAATCTAAATATTTATAAATAACTTTACGAATACTTTATCAACATGAGGCTATGGTTGGTCAAGATGTGTTGAAAAATCTCTTACATTTGACTGGCAATTGCCAAATCCAAAGATTTAGCCTGAGAATTTATTTGAATTTTGAAAATATTGCCATCGTAACGCAGGAACATAATTTCCGGTCACCGAACAAGATTTTGTCGATAAAATGTGATTCAAAGATACAACCCAAACGTATGTATACATGAGGTTACGTCGAAGTGGACGTGCAGATCAGGTCTGAAGATCAGACAAGGTGAAAACTCTGAGCACACAGAAACCCACGAACAGCCAGTCAGCTAAATCGACCAGAGGGAATATTTTGCACTGTAGAGACGTAGTATAAATATGGACATTTAACCCTGGTGGGTTAAGAGTATGGGCTTACATGTCATCCCCTTACGACCCACCCAAACACGTTCTATTTCCATACTCATACATATATGCATAGGTACAGGTCTATCAGCATTCTGCAATCCTTCTTGTTTCAGTTTGTTTTTTTTTTCCACCACTGAATGAACTAGTAGCTCTCAGGTCAGACGCTGTTATCGCTTCGAGAAAGCGTCAGAAAAAGCTGTCTCTCGAATTTTCTCCAATTTCCATAGAGCACATTGACGTCCCCTGAATGTTTACGAATCGAAGCAGGATTCGCCCAAACACTTCATTCATTCACATCGACGTGTATGCAGGGCGTTTTTTCATTCGAGAAAATGCCAGGACTTTGCTTTATGATATTCTGTCGACGATGAGATTTTTTCAAACATTTTTTTTCATCTTTCAAAGATGCAAAATGCTCAGAAGTGAATTTTGAATAATCTATTTTTCTATGCAGATAAAAAATCTATTTTCTGTGAGATTTATTTGATGAAAAGGTAAAAAACATTACAAATAGTGTGGAGGAGGACTTAGTGAGCCTCAGAAAGATAGACGAAGCAGTGGCCCCAATGCCATCGGTCGTATTACCCGTTCACTTTGCACAAAAGGGTGTAAAGACGAAGTGAAAAGAACGAAGCGAAATGAAATTGACTCTCAGCGTATATGCGCTGTGAATGAAATAACGTATTACACAGGTACGTACCAGATGTTCCCCCGAGTCAATTCTATATTCTGACGAGTTATATGCTTGTCTGGAATGGAGGAGTCAGCGAGAGTGCAATTTGTATACATGTATGGCGGAAATACGGGCCTCGCCCACACAGAGGTAAATAGGATTTCCTCTGCTCTCTTTCGTAGAAAAGGGGAAGTGTGCAAAAAGGAGGGACAACTCAAGCGAGCATAATATAGAGAAAGAGTTCTCGATTACTGAAACATGCAATCATAGGCTGTTGGTCCGTTTATGAAAGCATAGCACCTCTGAGAGTTCAAGGGTTGCTATATCTTTATTTTTTATTCTGTCTTTCCCCCTTCGCCTTTATATCCCCTCCGTTTCCTCCCTGCTTTCTCTGCACCCTCATCATTTCCTCTTCGTCTTTCATCCTTTTTTCCCCATCTCGACTTTTTCTATTCCTCTACCACCTGAATTCTCCCTTCTCTTTATCTTTATTCTCGTCGACATCAGAGACGATCTATAAGAGAGAATACCAACATCGAGTTTACCCTCACTCGTGCAGAATTATTTGACAAGGTTTGCGATACCTCGGGGCTGAAAACTCGAAGCGATAGCAGCCAAGAAAAGGACAAAACGACCCTCAGCAAAAGGATATCGAAGTATATCTTATATGTATATGTCTAACTTTTGTGCACTTTAGAAAATAGTGTTTTTTCTTGCTCAGTGGAACCAAGTCCAAACACAAACCCTCTCAAAGTCTATTAGAAGCCATCGATATCCGGTATCGAGCTTCTAAACATAAGCCAATATCTATAAGTAAGCGAAAATTAAACAAAAACAAAAATCATTTTTCATGACAGTCACCAAGCAGTACAGTAAAAAGTTTGTAATCGTGGAGAAAAAAAAAGTGGACGAAATCGTTTTTCATAGAACGATGATTATAACCCAAATTTCATTTGATAAGGCACCGAAATCATCGAAACATTTCAGTGGAACGAAAAGAAAAAACTACGTACATGGAAGATGTTAGAAAAATGTAAGAAAAGCGTCAATTTTGCAGAGTTAAGACAAGTGAATGCAAAAATGATGGACAATATTTTTGAGTGATGATTTTTTCAAAAGTTTGTTATTCCTTGCCACGTGATATTCATTGGCTTTTTCCTCTATTTGATATCTTCATGTCCTCGTCAAATACCCTCATTCACACCCTTAGTAATTTATATACTTTTCCTGCTACGCCCCTATGGAATCAACGACGAAATCCACTATCAAACTAGAAGCTCGGTCTAAGCTTTGTACGAGACGAGAACCAATACACTGCTAGGGGTGAATTCGTAATGGAATGACTTGACGCGGACTCAGCGACCCGTAGGCCTAAGTCTACGAGATGGAAAAGTCGATTTGAATAAGCTTAATGAGACGTAATCGGTTGTATATGTTACCTGTTGAATATCGTCTCTCTGTCGTTGACACTCAGCATACAGAAGGCAAAAAGAGAGGAAAAATGAAAACGGAAAAATGATATTTCGAAGAGAAAATCGACAAGGAAAATCTGTACTTGAGACTGAACGTAGGATTGATTATGCTTCATTAATTAAAAACGGAATAGAATTTATTCGATTTCTATGAAACGTGAACAAGTTGCTTGGAACGAAATTACGAAAAAATTCGGATTTTCTCGTGCTCACACGTACAGAGGCCCTTGTAGGATTTATCGAAAGACTTTTTCGCGCCCTCTCAGGCTAATTAAGCCTGTCCAGGTGCATACCCTCGAGCCTTCAAGCGGGTAACCGTAGTCTTTCATTTTTCATTTTTATTCGCCGAGGTTATTTTTTGCGTTTCTTTTTGGTTTCGTGCATGATAAGACTGAAAACGTCTCTACTCAACAGGTCTCGCTTTCGACCTGAAACGTTCTCCAGACTTGCCTGAGGGCGAGTCTGGTATGATGTACTCACGGTTCTGTGAGTGGTGCAGCCCTGCGAAAAATCCTCGTATTATAGGGTTGCTTCCAGCTTGCCGGGCAAGTCAATTCGAATAAATCCAAGGGGATGAATGATAAAAAAACATGTAAATGTTTGTACGAGAATAACGGAGGGGCGAGGCAAAAAAAATGAGAGAATGAAACGTTGTGGAAAGCGTCATCCTCTATCACCCTTCTATATTGTTCAGATATAGGGACACAGATGCTCGCCAACCCCTTTATTTTGTCGATGCCACATTTTTTTTTATATTTCACCCTTGCAAGCTCTTTGACCCACATGAGAGACTGATATTTACGAAGCTGTCGATGTGACCTTCCAGCTTCCATTTTATGTGAAACGAACCCTTGTCGCGTTAGGTTTGGAAAAATCACTTGGAAATTCTGTTCCTTACTAAAAATAATAATAATTTATGAAAAAAAAGCAGCGTCGCTATTGTCGACGTTGTTGGGAGTTCCGCCATTCTGGCTAAATTGAAAGCAACGTCCATGGACGTAAATTTCATTAAAAACTGGGAGCTTGTCGAGTGGGATGAGCAAAAAAAAAGTAGTCTACACACTCATGCACGAATGCTTGTGACTCTGGTAGCGTTTGATTATACGAACGAACCGAATTCGGGAATAAAAACAGAGCGATATAGCGAACAAAACAGCAGCAAACAATATCGATCATATCAGGCCACCAACCCAATGAGAATTCATCCCCCGAGCTCCAGCCGTTTTTGTTCCGCTTGCTCATGGAAATTTTCCTACACTAGGGATAACATTTTTTCTCGTTATTAGAAATAAACAACTCCGTTTTCGCTCGAAATGAATTTCTCATTCTCTCGTGAATGTGGAGGAAATTCTCCGGTACGCACATTCCAAAAATCATTCGATCACACGGAAATTATGCTCCAGTTCTAATTGCAATGTCTTCATATACATCTCTCTCAATGAACAAATTTTGTTAAATATTTCAAATTGTTTTTATGCAATAATACGACAACGACAAACAAAATCGTTGGTTGAAAAATTCTCAACTCAAAGGAGACTCGAGGTAAAATCCATATGCAAGAGTCCATCAATGTCATGAGGGCACAGCTGATAGTCAGTCATAGCGTTAGTATCTAGCGTCCGAGTACGATTGTTGTGCTACACTGGAAATGAAATTTTGTTAAAAATCGTCGATATTTTGTTGAATATGGTAAACGAAATATTTTTTAATAAGTTCAAATTTTTTTTTATCTTGGCAGTTGGTTCCTAACGGAATTCTCAGCTAAATTTACGAGTGGAACGACAAAAATTTGCTTCCGAAGAGACTTTCTAAAATATTTCTTGCTGCAATGACACAATTTTTAGGATTATTTGAAAAAAAAGTTTAGTCGAACGTATCGAACAAAATATCCATCTTTTTCAACAAAATCATGTTTTTAGTGTAGCGGATCAGTGAATCAAGCGTCGTCCAGCGCATTACTACAAACAAAATGACGTTTTATTTTGCCTGATGGGGATCCTTACTGCGAATGGTAAGCGTCTCGTTCATTAAGGATTTAAAGAGCGACCAACAGAGCACGGCAATCAGGTTTTCCTGTCGACTCTCGTAACTGGTATATATACATACACGCATTCCGATGTACGCTCGACGAAATTGGGCGAGGAAACGAGAGAAGAGATTGGCGATGGGAGGAGCACGATTAACAGCTGCTCCTGGTGTCGCGGGAAAACGGTTTTATTAATTTTCGCAAACACACACTCACTCAGGCAAACACACAAATGTACTCATTCTCACAGAAGGAGCCAAACAATTGCAAAATTCATATACACATCCGACAATATTTCGGTAAATTGTGTGTCGACTCGGCGCTTTCGAAATCTACGAAATGGGTAGAGAACTTTCTGCCATATGCTAGAAGTGACAGGGGCTGCCAAAACCTACCACTCCCTTCTTCTTTGTGGGCTATCGTGCAAATCCAATTCGATTCGCTCTACTTGCATTTATATACAACAATGAAAGTTCACAAGCATTTGCAGTGTCAAGATTCATTCGAATGAACGTTGACCACACGGCAATAATAACAGCCCCTTCCTTTCCTGCTCTTTCTCTCTTCCCACTTACCTCATTCGACACACCAGCTCGTAACTAGGCAACTCAAAGTTTCACCATTGCTATAAGGAGCGATTATAAATGCTGCAAAGTCGATTCTCCATTGTGTGGAAACTTAGAGCTCTCGGCGATTCGTAAAGCATGAGTTTTCGAGCTACAGCTTATGATAGAATAAAGCTCCATAATTGTCTGCAGAGGAAAACCTTTACAATTGCACTGCTGAGGTTGAAATTACATCAAGAAAGCCTTGATCTTGGCTCTTACCAATTTGCAGGTGTTAACAAAGTCTTATTGACGACGACGACGACGACGACGACGACGATAACAAAGAGCATAACTTTATTTTTAGACTGGTATACGTTGGCCGGATGGCGGAAATACATAATGACAGATCGAAGACTCTCATTGGGCTTGTTGAGGATCCGAGTCCTTGATAAAGAAACCCCGTTTTCCCACTAGTTCCCATCAGTGAAACTTACTGGTGGAGGAAAGTAAAGAAAAGAAAGACGAAGTTAGGAGCGAAACTTGCAGAGGTTTTCCACGAGGAAGGAGGAAAGACAAAGACGGCGAACATATTGTTCCTGGAGCTTCAAACGAGACTCAAAGAGACTTGGGGTGAGGTTTGAAGTTGAAAAATTGTAAAGAATCAAAAAATGGAGAAAAATGAAACAATTTTTTAGGAGATGATGGGGTCGGATGTCTTTGAATCTTTATAGCGGTCGTGATGGGTTATCAAAGTCAAGGATATATAGCGAAGGGCTTGAAAGGGCTTCCAGAAGGGTTTCTCAGGTCCTTTGGCTTATCCTTTTACGACATTACCTCGTTTTACCATAAGGGTTTGACGCGCAAACCGCTATCATGTGTCAGGAAGCCTATTGGGATACGACGACGGCTGAAATTTCGTTCACAGCTTGATAGGATCGGAAAAACAGGCTGCCCAATTCCATCCAAGCAAAAATTAAATAGACTACAAAGTAACGGAGCCCATATTCCCGTAGCGCACACGATCTAATCGATATCACTTTGGTGTGGTACTTGGGCAGCCCCGAGGGTAGCGACTACCCCACCTGACCTACCTTCCCTTCGACCTCTTGTTTCCTTGTGAAGAAAGCTTTAAGCCCTCTTTTCTATGCCTTCGTATAACGCTCGATCTACCACATGAAGTTGATGTATAAAAAGGTGGAAGAACAGAGCGACAGTGAGACGGAGGGAGGATACAAAGCCAATATGAAAAGAGGCAAGTGGAATAAAGGAAGTGACACAGTCTTTTTTCTCTTTTGCTTTGACTTTTTTCTTACGAGTTGCTGATCCTGCCGGCGGGTTCTTGGGAAACAGAGCTTTCGAAGTAGTAAGTCTTTTTATGGATAGCCCAGAAAAATTCTTCGTGCTTATCCTTTTCACCTCGTGTTTATTTACCGGTTTGTTCGTAGTTCTACGCCATTCCCATCCCTCGAACGACCCTTCCAGCTTCGGAGAAACCTTCGTTTCCAGGCCTTTTCTTCTCCATCAAGACGTCCAACGCATGATCCGGTTTACGGTTCCTGTGTAGCTGGAATGATAATGGCCGTTGAAAAGCTTAGTGTTTATTTATTCTGTTCGATCCAGGACGTACACACAACTTGTGTAACCCATACAGAGGCCATGAATAGACCTCATACCGCTCATACATAAATCTATTTAGACATTATGTAAAGTCGGTGTAATGAAATTACACGTGTGGTGATTCCAGCGAACCCGCAGCCTATAACTAACTGGCAAAGTGGCCACCACAAAAGTTTCCAAAGGAAAGACCGTCCAAGAGTAAAGAGTTCAAAGCCTTGATATACACGATAGAGTAGCTTGCCAAAGCTCTTTGCTCGACTCATTTGACAACACACATAAACCCCTAAACATAACGAAAGAGGACCAGAGAACTTTTTTGGAAGCAACCACTTCAAGGCGTCAGCTTCCGGAGCTACATTTCGATATAATTTGCAGAGATGCCGCCGGGCGAGAAACCAAATAACTGGGAGTTGAATGACAGCCAGGAATTCCGATTCGTCGTGGAATATGTACGGAGAATACTGTGAAGGGATGAGCAGCTCAGAAGGACATTGAAATACGGGGAGAATCAGTTCGGACGGGTTACCGATGATACGGGTTGATCCGACAGGTCGCAGTGATCCTGAGCTTGCGAAATCTAACCGATCGAGAACGTCTATGACCCTCTCCAATGCCACTATGTCTCCAAATCTCTCTCCCTCTCTCTTTCTCTCGATATACCATTTGTTAATCGAATGACCACGTAGGAACTTCGTTACTCAGAGAAACCGAACTCAAAGGCCTTCAATGCAGTAAGCTATGCGTTTGTACATGTCGCCCACTTATTCCCGTGCTTCAGCTAAGGTCCCATAACTTGCATCGATCTGTATGTAGATTGAAGCCGAAACGCTGGACCAAGAAATCGAGATTGATTAACATTCATTAGTATCCTCCGCTATTTGCTGAACATCTGTTTAAGAATTTATTCTGGTCCATGTATTAGTCAAATACCTCACAGAACTGTGCCGCAATTGGTAGGTTTTGTTGTTACTAGATGATACATTTTTATGGCTTCGTAAACTGCAAGTACGTGCTCACTTCTCGCCTTCCAAAGTCAGTTTCAGTATCCGACTCGTTGCTGAAAAGGGAAAAGATGAAAACATTGAGAGAGTTGTATGTACTTCATCGTCAAGTATGTTTTTGCTGAGAGCATTAAGATCCCCTCTTATATATTGTTCTCAGCACGTGATGCCCGTGCGATTGACCACTGCTTGAAGAACGAAGCGATTACCGACTCGACAGAAGAGAGTTGTGGATGAGAAACGGACAATTGCCCAGAGAGTGTCATCAACGTCGACTCAATGAGAGCCTTTTCATACTAACCGAGCCATTTTCTGCGTGTATGCATGTTTTCCAACGTAGAGAACGTTGCTGCCACAGCACTTGTGCGACAAGCGACATGCTCGCCGAGTCAGCTTGCGCCATATGACGATGATGTAACATTGATTGATATGGGTCTGAATATGCAGTCAGTCACATGGTAAACCTTGCCCTATGCCGGATGTAATTCTGACGGATCTTTTCGCGTTGATGGATCATGCTTGGGCTACGAGCTTTTCAGTATGAACTGCAAATGTTGATACGCATCCTTCAATGTTTGGTTTAGGAGGAGCAATGAAGCTGGGACGTTTTCTCTCTGGCCTCTGTGACCAATGACCACTTGCAGGAGCCGTTAGGGTCCCTTCTAGAGTTCCAACCCCGTACATGAACCGTTCAATTTTGTTATGATGGACTTTACGACGCTGGTGATGCTGCGAACACCAAAATGGTGGACCTAGACGATTAATACCGGGAAGATCCTGCGATATGACTCGCCATTCCATCTTTTCCCTTCAGTATACCGTCGCGAATTGCAAACATACAGGGAAACTTGTCAGGATTAGAAAATCAGTCGGAGCACTCAATCTGCGAGTTTCCAATGCCGGATAAAAGCATTGATCCACGAAATAGTCATTTCCGTCAGAGAGATTCCAACATTGGGTGCTTCGCAGGGCATGAATGAGTTGAGGAGCAAACTCCCAGGATTCCGAGCCGATAATTTGATTTCGCGAGACACGACTCGTGAAAGCTCGGGTCAAGGAGTAAGGAATAACCTCTCGTCGATTGATTCCAACTGCGAATAGGTTCCAACTCTCTTTCTCTGTCTCTCTCTCTCTCTCTCTCTCTCTCTCTCTCTCTATCTCTTCGGCCCTTTCCGTTTCTCATCACTGAGCGATGGAAACTGCAACCATAGCGACACGATAAGGACACAAATTTGGACAGTATACTTCGGACTTGGGAAGTCTGATAATCGATCGATATGCTAACTGTCCCGATCATTCAAATGGGCCGAGGACGATAGCAATAGGACGTAAACAGCTTCGATGCACTCTGGTTTGCTATGGATACACGAGAGCTCTCAGAGTCGCGAAACATAATAGCCATCAAGGAAATTATCATCGATTCTCAGACGCACTTTTGCATGACTCTTGATGAATCTCCCTGACGTCCAAAACTCATCCTTCGTCCTGATCAACTATTCCGAGAACTATTCCATGGCGAATACAGATGTGGATAGACACATTCCAATCTTAATGAGCACATTGGTAGTTGGGAAATCCTTCGCGAGCAACCGATCATCACATTTCGACCAGAATCGTTCTGAACCTGGAATTTTGCATTATTGGTGATCGATGACGCTACTACAACTGCTCCATCATCGGAACCAGGTAGAGAAAGCTCTCTCATCAACTTCAAGTCGAATCAGAGGGTGCATTGGTGCCAATTAACTTGGATCCGAGAGTGGAACGTTGATGAACGATCAACGGAACATCCCCTCTTCCAAGTAAAACATATGTTTCATGACCTGTTTACCACGAATTTTTCGCTTTGAGAGACGCCAAGTTTTTTCTAATAAATATTACGTGTCAGATGCATTTTTGCTGCTGCGCATTTTTCCCTTCTGGATGAATCCATGTGTTCGTCATCCTCGATGCATATCTGTGACGAAAATCTTGATACATCAGGATTCCAACTACGATACATGTATGCTCGACGGATTCAAATTTCAAAGTCACTAAATATTCACAAGGGTGCGAGAGTTTCCGGTTGAGATGAATCTATGAGAACACGCCTCAGAACATCCGGACCATTTGGAGATTTATCGGGCTTGGCACCAACCTGCCCTCTGTCCTTTTCTCCTGCTGCTTCTTCTTTTCTTTCACATATCGATTTTGTATGCCACAAAAAATCAACCCCAAATATTTTTCGCCCGTCTTCCACGAAGACGAATGTTCGGGACAGAAAAAACAGTCTATTCCACTATCTTGATGGGAGAGAATATGTTGTAAAGGTTACTGAAGGGCAGCGAAGAAAGTCGTTCCATAGAGACGCTTGTGGGTCTTGAATTATTATTTTTTTTTGGTCTCCTCTCTTATTCAATTCATTTTGAGCATCGACCGGATACTTTTTTTTTCGAAAACAACAAAATCGAACTTATCAATTTTATTCACCATGTCCACACATACCGTAGTCTGGGCTTAAATGTCAGCCGAGCTTAGAGATTCTCAAAAAGCAAGACTGCGCAGAAATCATTACCACGAGAGACGAGAAGCTCCGAAAAATCTAGAGACTCGATATTTGAATGTTGGGGAGAGTTTGAAAATCTCGATGCCGAATATTTGGTCTATGATTCACTCTGGTTCATTCCATTTACTCGTCATTACGCTGTCCGCTTTGAACGTCAATCACGATTACTCGGGCCTTTTGCCACGTCAGCTGGATGTTGCACAATTGAATTTGATTTGTCTGAAAAAAAATAGTTAGAATCATCGCGAGGCTTCGACACTAAGCGGATGGGAGCTACAGAAATGGAGAATTCGTGGGAATTGTGCGGAAAGTGATAAATTGGATCACAACATTTGTTGATTGCGACATGTTTCGCCGAGCAAGCTCCACTTGAGTTCCACTACTAATGAATCGCATGGAAACGTGTAGCAAAACGATGACGAGAGAAAATATGGGAAGACTATTTGTTTTTGTAACAAATTACACTGACCTCGCTGCATGAATATTATATACACGAGAAATAAATAAATAATCAATAAATAGGAAAAAAAAACCTTAATTTATCGAAAATATTAATTAAAAGAGAAATTCTTTCTTTTTCAGAACGAAGTTATGGCCGTAGCCCTGAGTGCCCTCTTGAATAAAGACGAGGTTCCACTCCCAACTTCAGAGTCGTTGTAAGTATTTTTTTACAACTTTTCAACGATCCAGACATCTGAATCAATCATTGCCGAGATCATTGCCATTAATTCTGAACCCTTGAAAAGAACATCGAAGCGATCTCTTTCTTATGGAATGGGAGCAACACATTTCTTTGAGTTTCTCCTCATAAAAGTTCAAATAAAACTGGCGAACCTTTGCAGAATAATAAAGGAAATATTTCGTATGACCAATGTTGGATTTTCATAACTAGAGCTCCTGGTTGCCACTATGCTCTGCTCAGGATATTATCGAGGTCGAGATCGAGGTCGCCTCCATCGTATCGTTGTTTCTTGCCAACTTTTTCTGTATACATCCTTATAGTGTTTTCCCGTTACTCCCCAATTTTGCTGTTCTCATGAATGAACATACATCATTATTTATCAAATGAAAGAGTTCAATTGATTGGAATGTTTTTGTTCGCATGAACAATAGCCTCTTTCCCAAATATCAAAAATTATCGTGCGGAAGAAAACATTTCCGATAATATGTTTTTATTTGAGTTGTTTCGTGTTATGATACGCAGCCCAGTTGTTCGACGACTCAAAGTTCCGAAACGATAAAAAAAAACGTAGATGAGAACATTTTGAAAATCTACCCAATTGACGAAATCGAAAGTTGTAAAATGGAACAAAATTGACTTTACAATTGATTCGAGGAATTTATTGAAAAAATAAATGCTTCGATGTTAAAAGAAATGATTTTCACCACGTTCGTGGACGAAAAAAATAAAACTGAATTTCCTCGTTCGCCCAATCCATAAAAGCAGCGAGAATATTTGGAAAACGAGAGAAAATCGTCGGGGAAAAACTAGAAAAAAGAAGTAGTAAAAAAGCATCGCTGAATTATTCTGTGAAGCTGTGCCAGATAATCCGGACACAAAAATTCGTGGTAATTCGGGGAAAGAGCATTCCGACGTGCACATTAGTACAGGACTTGCCAAAAACTGTATTCATGGTTACACGATTATTCGATTTTTCGAATCTAAAAAGAGATTTGATGAGATCGTGGCATCGTCGAAATATTAAGCTCGAAACAGTGTACAGTGTCCTTAGAAAACATAAGCGATGCGTTTGTTGTTTCGAGCTTTCTTTCCACGACGAATTGAAACAAAAAAGTCTCAAAGTCTTTGAGCAAAGCCTGTCGAGGACCTAATGAGTGAGTCTTGCGTTGCGACTTTGAAACACCCTGTCGACAAGGATTCAAAGAGCTGCACAGCCAAAAAAGCAATAAAGAGAAAAGTATCGCACTATGATCGAAGCCGTACATGTTTGCTCTCTTTCCCTGATTCGTCGTGGAATTTTTTTCGCAGTACTCGGTTACAGCCAGCAAATGGCATTCGAATCTCTATCTACGCTTGCCCGCCCCCC
>JBAJMU010000002.1:20265659-20289064 GCA_037952995.1 Hyposoter didymator
CCCCCCCGTTATACATATCGATTCTCATCATTTCAATCCGTGGGTCTGAGGACTCAGAATCAAACGAGAAAGGGGAGGCTGGTTGCTCGAGTTCTTGCGTTAACAGTTCGAGCTATTCCAATAATGGATTTCTCGGTTACCCCGTCGGGCAAACTTCTATTTCGCGTCTCTCTCCTTTCCACGTATCGAATACGAGAGTGTTTGCGAATTCGTTGATATCGCGAGACCCTGCGAAATCTCATTACTTTTATTTTCCCCGATACGCGTTTTCTTATTCGTTCATGGGTATCATTGGGCAAAATTTAATCGTTTTTCACAATAGCTTGCCCATTTTTTCCAATAACTATTTCCCTCTCGAATATTTTTCGTAATTTCTTCAAAAAATCTGAACACGTTCGAAATTACCATTGCACTCTCAATCCACAATTTCTTGATCACAAATCGCGATGCTTTGAATATTGACGAATTTTGCCACTCTGAGTAGTTAGAGTCGACGTTAGGTCAGACACAACGACAAGGTCAGTTGTACTACGTTTTCTCGACTTGAGAATTCACACAGAGACAAAAGAAGGGTGAGCATGAATAAATCATGCACTCACTCTATCCCAGGCTCTCAAATACTGTAATTCAACCTAGACGTGGTTGCATTAATACTGCAGACTTGGATATCAAAACTCCTCGTTCCTTACTGGCGTACTATAAGTCTCCGTGTTTCCGGGACTGCACATTGTTTTTCTTCTTGTGTTTACTCAACCCTTGTTTGTTTCAGGGAAGAGCTTCTTGGGAATCTCGAGAACGAGGAAAACTACAATCTACTTAAGGACATTTACGAGACTCTCAACTACGATTGCGGTGAGATTTTCATTGCTGAATATTACAACTTAACCTCGCCGACTCTTGTTTCAATTAATTTCACCAGAGACGTGACAAATCGGTTGGGTTCCTGTGTCTATTGAAGAAAAAAAAACTGAAATACCTTTCAAATATCTTTTTGGATGAAACTATTTTATGGCCTTTATCCAACGTAATCCCTACAGGCTTTATATGAAACCACTAACATGTACGGAGAATTACAGTTGTGGGATTCGCGGAGCGACTTGCAAGAGATAATTCCGAATATTCGTGGCTTAGAATTGTCTAAATGAAGCAATATGTTTCCTCCAAGCTTTTCGTGTATCTATTATGTGGATGCATGAAATTATCCCCCTCTCCNCCCCCCCCCCCTCTACTGGAGGATGATTGCTTCACAAACCCGAGGGATCTCGTTGTGATTAAATTCATAGGCAACTCGATAATTATTCACGAATCTTTGCACATGAAATGTTTACTCTCTGTTTTACGAGATAACGAATCGATCAGAAAACTATTTCGACAGTTTGGTTCATCGGTGAAGACTGGAAGCTTTAAAAATTCTTCTGAGATCGAGGCGAATGTGCATGTGGTACGTAGTGGTCTGGAAATTTGAATATTTTATTCAGCTGTTCGTCCTCAGGTTTATTTATGAGTTTGACAAAATAGTCTATACGAGATCCTCAAACGTTCCCGGTGAACTGTTCTCCCTTTGACAAACTTGAAACTGAATGTGTATTCATCTCTCAGAAATGCATTATATTTTCCTTTGAGCGTTGAAGCTTCGTTGCTGTGCTCGCTAAAAATAATGCGAAACTTTGGTGGCTTTTGCCCGAATAGATTACAACTATGAGTACCAGTAAACGAAATTCACGTAACATCCATAAAGTTGAACGTCCGTGAATAGTAGTTTATGACAACATCCTCCTCTGGTAAACTTTGTCCCGAAACTCATCGTTTCAAATATATAGAGAGCCTGATGTTTGATCAAGTTAATTGGAGTAAAAATAAAAGTGATTTTGAGTGCTTTGGGTGATGAAAAGATATCACAGACATATTCAGCTTTTTTGACACATTCGAAATAAACTTTCGATCGAGTATATAGGAGTCGGCCCTCACCGGTGGAATGTTATTTGTTCTTTTTGTGCTACTTTTTATTTATGGTTCTCGTCTGTATACCGAAGGAAAATGAGTGTAAATAACTAGCAGATGCGAAATGACGTTGATCGAAGTGATGACAAAGGAATATTTTTTCTCCATGCGGTTTACTCGAGAAAACACGATCGTAAGGGGGAAAAATCTCGTGGCTGCAAAAACAGGAAGTAAAACCAAGATACTATGTACTGAGATGAAAACCCAGAAGCTGGTAGTGAAGAAGGGTGAAAATATGAGATATAAAATAACCACGTGCTCTTTGTCGATTCCAGTAAAAGCCAGTGTCAGTCACAAGAAAAAAAAACATTGTCATCGAGTCACCAGAGACTTTCGTCTTCTTTTTTTGTGGCACTACTGCTTATTCTCCTTTGGGTCGTCCAATATCTTTGTGGGCATATACTAACGTTTCCCTCGTTTCTACTAACAAAGCAGAGACCTCGTGGCATCTTCCACTTGTTTACCTATATGTACCCTTGTCATAAACCTCTTCCCCCAACCCCCTTCCGTTTTTGTCCTTTCTTTCTCTTATCGTAGCAGTTTTATGAAGCTGCTTTTATACTAGTTCTTCTTTCGCATTTCTTCGGTATACTTGTGAGTTCCATATAACGCTCCTCTAAGCACAGCACATTTGCCTCAGAATTATTATTTTATTCTCTTGTTCGCAAATCTCTATGGGAATTGATTATTTTCCTATCGAAATTCTGCATAAATATTCATCATGAAAATCAAAAAGATTCAACAATTACAGCCTCGGTCTTTAGGGGGAAATTATTCACACACCGAAGAGAGGCAGTGGCTCAGTGGTAACGAGCCCGGCTCCCACACAGCGGGCCCCGGGTTCGATTCCCGCCGCCGACACCAATGGATTTTTCTAAGTGTCCCAAGCTGTACTCTCTGTGGTTCGGAACCCACGTAAAATAGTAGGTCCATCGAGTTAAGTAGTGTGGAATAAAAAGAAAAATTGGGAGATAATAACAAAAATTGTGAGATAACGAGAACTGTGGAAAAAACTCGAACATGTAAAAACCCGAGAAGGGTATGCATGGGAAAAACTCCATTACTACTACTATTATTCACACACCGAAAGTTAAAAGAAATATTGAACTATCGCTGCAAATTCATAGCCCGAACGACTTATTTCGTGTGCACAATTTATTTTCATTTTTTCGTCTACCCAGGTCCTAATGGTTTTCGTGATTTTTCAGAATCTCCGTGATTGTGCAGATTTGTAGGGGCTGGTTGGAGGTACCCACAGATAGTATTGTGGCAAAATATAGGGCTCGGAAAGCCATAGAGCTGAAGAATGAAAATGGGGTTGAAAAGAAAAAGAGATGAAAAAGAAGGCTCTCGAATCGTTTCGCTGAAGATACTCACAAGAGATATATACAAATCGTTGTAAAGCAGTAAAGACGTCAGACGTGAGACGAGAATTTGGCGTTGGAAAGTACTTACAGAATAATTCACTGCAAAGTAAATATATATTCCTAGACGATGAGAAACCTCTGGCAACGATCTCGTCGATACATTTTTTTTATCTGCATTTCCAACTTGCCGAAGCTGCACCCATGCCACTTGAAAAATATATTTCTGCGATGCAACACCGAAATAAAATCGATCCTTCTAGTTGTCTCGTCTGTAACATCGAACCATATTATTTGCTTCGTTCGCGACTTTCATTCCGAAGAAATTGAGGTTAGAAAAAACCATAACATCGCAGGCCTCATACTTTTACTTTGACACGTGGAATATTTACATATTTGGTATTTTTCTTTCCTCCGACAGTTGCGGTAAAAGTCGGCAAAACACGTCCACTCGGATGATACGAAATTACACTTGGCTAAAGACGATCGTGCACAAGTATAACTAGAGCTTTTCTTGTCGACCTCGTTTCGAGAGATCACATGATTCATAGGTCGAGAGTGACGAAGCAGACAGAGAGCAAGAGGGACATAGAGAAAAAACGGCGAGAAAGAAGAAAGAAAGAACAACAGAAAAACAAAAATATTAAGAACGTATAAAAGAGAGAAACGCAGAAATGGGCACGAGTGTTAGACGAGGAAAAGGAAAAGGGTGTAAAGAGGAAAAAAGAAAGAAAGCGAAGTGACTCGAAAGGGCATTTGCTTGAAACGTGACCAGCATTACGAATCCCACCAAATATAAGTTTACTTGACTCTATTTTCGCAAGAATGCGACTCCAGTCTACGTTTTTGCTGAAATTAAAAAATATATGCGAGGAAAATCCATCCATAACAGATGGGAAAATATAAACTATTCCGTGTTATTAAATAAATTGAAAAATCCATTTTTGGATTTTTCTTCGAGTATTTGATCGGAATTTTACAAAAATTTGATCATCAACCTTTTTCCTATCAACTCAGCATATTTTTCACGAAAACGTTGCCATGAAACCCGACAAAATGCACAAAAGTACACAAGAAATCATAATAATAATTTATTTCCATACCATCGCCTTTATACGTATAGGCTGTACACTCTACGATGTATCACCCACTTGGCAGAATCATCTCTCAAAGCTCCTCGTCTGTTATCATCATCGCATATTCTCGTTTGTTTGGATTACAAGTATCTATAGCGATAGGGAGAGCCGAAGAGTTTCCGCAGGAAGGAAACCAAAGAGCCCCTCGAGTGAAACTTTGCTCCAACTTTGAATCGCAATGCTTGGGGCACGCGCCTGCTGCATCTTCTTCTACTTGGAGCTTTATATTGCTTTTGAAACACACTGTAACGCCCTTTCTTCTTTCCACTTATACTCTCGTACACACTACACACAGAGATGCACAGAGATTCCCAGTTCTTTTTCTTTCTGCAATTAAACTTAATGAGGACTACAAATATATTTATTATTTCCGCCCTCTGATTATTCAAGGGTTTCTTTTGTGATACCCTTGACTCATAAAACACCCCATTCTCGGAATATGCTTTTTCCTCATTCTTGTATCTACTCGTTTATTCCTCTTACTAAACGGATACATCTGTAACAATACCTTAACGAATAGAGCAATTCATCTGCAATTTTCTCGAAAGTGGAACTAGATATCGCAGAGCTTCCATTTGTTAATGAATATTTCTTTTGTGCATGCTTTGTGTAGGAAAAAGCTCGTGAACAAACATGAACGATGAATTATTCAAAACGTATGTCAACGGAGATAATGATCTTTCGGGTGGCTTCCAATTATAGGTTAGCTTGTTTGCTCAATGACTTTCATACCAGTTATTTTTTTTCCTTTCGCCGCGACCCATTAAAACGTCGTAAATAGCTGAAAATAATTAAGTTCGCTTGTCTCCAAAGAGACAGCCTGAGAAACAGTCTGGAACGAAACGCTTCGTTCACCCGGCAAACACGTGGATAATATGGTTCGTGCGTAGCAAACCCATCAATTATGATAACTCGTTATTAAGCCTCACGTGTCTGACTATTCATCCTTTTTTCCACTTCACTCGAGCAGGATGATGGGACTTCTTGTCTTCCATGTCGATAATTTATTTTTATCTCTCCAATAATCATGAAACCGTAAGTGCATTAAATGATGAGTGTTTTTTTTTTCCTTTTATCGTTAAAATCGCGATTAGCAATTCATTACGATTCCATCGAATTAGTTCGACCATCAGATCCTGTTATCGGGTCACGTTACTTCTAAAAGAACTCAGCCATTCCCATAAATAGACTTGGATTTTTTTGTGTCGCCTCGCATCACAATTTTATTGATAAAAACTGTGATGTCAAGGGAAGAATATTCTGGTTAAATGTGTCTGGTCCGCAATAAAGAAAAGTCTTGGTGGCTCCGAAAGGGAGAAACCTGACTATATTTTAGAGCAAACATTTCACCGGATTAAAGAGCACGATACGTTGTCTGGACGAGGCAAGTTTATATATCGCTTTGTCGGTATTAATGCTGGCGAAAAAAAGAAAATGGCAACTTTTGCTTGTGCTCTAAAGGCTCAGCGTTCCAAGACTTGTATGCACTGTAAAGTATGTTATCGTGAGTAAAGACTTCTCTGTATACAGCGTGTACGAAACGATTGCGAGTTGACGGAGTTATACTTTTTACTTTCAAATTGTTCGTTTTTCTAATCTCCATCCACTAACTTGCAGCTTCTAAGTCCTGAAAGGTTCAAAAGGAAGAAATTTTGATTTGAATGTTACCGAGAAAAATTTAGAATTGAACATTAATTAGCAGTGAGAAAATGGAATGAAAATAGTCATTGAACTTGCCATGTTTAGGAATTTCCAGTGAATTCATTTCCAAGTTGCTATAATTTTTCTTCCACCGGTAAAATCGAAGGTTCCTACGAGAACTGCTGTTGTGACATTCCGTACACCCTGTGTATGGAAAAAAAAAAAAAACATATCGTGTTCAAAGTTCGCATTTTCCTCGGACATTCTTCGAGCAATATCGCTGCGCCATTTTTCGCTACACTCTCGTCTCGCCCGACGGTAATACCATCCAGTTCCATTCTTGTCTGAACGTTCACTGACTCGTGCTACTGCAAAAAGAGCACTGAGAGCCATTCTTGGTTTTTTTTTCTCTCCAGAACAGTCGACAAAGCGCAACGTCAGAGTCACGCCCTGCGAGTGAGATACAAATTTGAAGAGCTTATGATAAAAATTGCTGTAATATAGAACGGAAGGTTAATGTAGCATATAACTTAACGTTCGCTGCAGTTTTTTTTGTTTCCTGCGGAGTAAAACTGTCTTTCCTATCCGTCGAGTAAGTTCGGTAGCTTCTAATTCTTTTAATCGACGTCGTGCATCCTGGCAAATTATTCCAGCATTCTTAACGAAACTGAAATTTCGAGTTACGTCGATAATTTGCCATCGTTATCGATAGAGACAGGTGTGCGTTTGGTGGAAGGCTCGAGCGATCTCGCAGGCGAAGCAGCGTCAAACCGTATAAGGAAGGGCCTGAGCAGAAGGAGAGAATTACTGGGAGCATTGAATTGCCATCACCCACGTCGTTTTGCTTCGTTCAACTATTTTGTTCACGCGGCTCGATCACATTTCGAAAGGATTGAACAAAGAAGATAATTGTTTCGAGGCCTGCGGAAATGTCTCATTATAATATTGCGAATAACTCCGGCGTAAAGTGAGGAAAAGGTAACATAGGGGTCATGGGAAACAAGTTTTGCCAGTACCAAGTCTACACGGGGTCTGTTAATTGTTTGACTAAACTTTCTATAAGCGAACGCTGTTTGTACCGCGTACTGTTCCTCCACGCAACAGAACAGATGGTCGTGTTTTCCGAGAAAGAGCGATGGAAGAATCGAGGAAAGCGAGAAACCGTTGATTGTGAGTTTACCTGCGCTCCACATTCTGGTTTCTATCGTCGACTTCTCTTTACGCTTTCTGTGCGAGTGTGTATTCGTTGTGAAGACTCCTGTATGGGGAAGAGGGACGGGGCCGCTGTAAAAACCCCTTTGACTTGGAATATGCTCCACTGAAATAGATCTCAATGCTCATATCCTAATTTTTTTTGCGTCTTTCGCTACGATAGGCAGGATCATCGTTAAATGGGTTAAGTTTTCAAACACTCGTGTCTCTTTCGTCGAGGTCCAAGATATATGGGCTTCTCGTACATGTATCCAGACGCAAATAACGAAGAGTTTCTACTTTTCTCGTTACGCTCCATATCACCGAAATGTACGAAATTTTTGCAAACTTACTCTTCGTTAATCTCCCTTAATCGCTCTCTTTGCACGTTCTTTATTTATCTCTCTCAATCTTTCTCTACCCTTTTTATTTTTATTTGCTCTTTTCCTCCTTCATCCACTCTTTCGTCCTCAACATTTTTCCTTACAGAGTTTTACTCGTTCTTCCTAACTCACGTTCTTTTTACCGGTTCTGTTCAGTTTTTCCGCCATTTTTTCTCCTTCCCGATCTTTCGATTCGTTTGTCTCCCTTTGGAATCGTTTCTCTCCTTTCCTCTCTTTCGCTCACTCTGTCTCTCTCTCGCTCTTGCGTTCCATAATTTTTTTTGGCTTTGTTTCACCAAGCGATTCGATAGAAAGTATAAATTTTATCTCACGACCAAACGGCACGAATAATCCTTTTTTCTGTACGAGTCAGAGCAGCGAGAGGAGAAATGTAAAAAAGTTGCACAGACAAATGTGAAATCCTGCTTGCAAGACTTATTTCTCTCGAGTTCGAAGAGATATAGTTAAGGAGTTTGTCGCGTCTCGCTGACGAGACTCTCGTACTGTAGCATGGTGGCGAAAAAACTTTTCCCATCGTCCAACGTATTCCGGCCCGAATAATCTCCGACTTCGAGAAGCACGAGTTTGTTTTCCCGATACGCTCGTACAACGGGAAAAATAAGTGAAATCTCGCGTGAAAAATATTTCTTAAAGTTTCGATTTTTTTATCTGTTTAGCGTCACGCTGCACGATCGCAAATTGCACATACAATTGCACATACAAAATGGTGACCGTAAATATGTCGTGTTTTCCGCGAGTTTATAAATACTTACCCAAAGAAATTGACACGCTCAGGAATCAAGAGTTCGTGAAAAATTGCCAGTTCATTTCATGCGCTTGAGATAATTCCCGTGTAACGTAATAAGAATCGAGATCATAATTATTTTATGAGGAAGACTCAAGTTTCTAATAGTCGATAATAAATTTAACTTTTTCTTAATGAAATTCCGAACGGAAAGAAATGAGGGGAAAAATGTCCGTCGGAAAAATGAATTTTTCCCTCGCGTCCTTGAAACGGATTTTTTTTCGGAGAAAAGTTTGTAAAGAGCAGTAAAAAATATGAATTCTTTTCGTCGAGTTTTGTAAGAGAGAAAAAAGTGAGGGTCACGCAAGTTGAGGAGAGAACGAGGCGGTTGTAATCTTGTCTCGAGGGATTACGAGGGAGATTTTTCTGAGGGAAACATTGGACAGAGTGAGGGAATATATGAATAAGTGTATTTATTGATTTTGATGTTGCAGTAGGGGACGCTGTAGATACTGGCAAGTGGAATAGCTCGAGTTAGCGCAACTGGGATATAACTTAATTTTCTGTGCACTGGGAAAAGGGAAACGGACCGTAAGGGAGAAAGAGAGAGGAGAGAGAAAGCGAGACTTATTGCCAGTGTGGTTCATGTTCCATGGTTGTTACTACTACCACTTACAAGCTGCTAATTCGAACATACACAGTCACTTGGGGCTTTTTAAAGGAATTATCAATGGCGTTCCCGCTCTCAGTATGCACTGTACCAAGAGAATAATAAAATCTGTTTATACAACCCCTTCATCCGTTCCATGCTTGAACATTCTCGAATAAGAATAAAAAAGTCTCGTCAGACTTTCACTTGGCCCATGGAAACTAAATAATGTACTAAATGCAGGGCAATCCTTGCGGTCCCCTTTTGCGACCCTCGATCCATAACATTCCTTTCACAATTTCATCTCCAAACAAGAACTAACGATCTTTACTTTGGTGTCATTTTTTTCGTAGCCCATTGTACAATAAACTGTATGGACAGATATTCACTTAGTTTCTTTTTCGGTAATGAAAAAAAATTCCCCATTCGCAAATAAAATGACAATTAATTTTCGAGTGAGTGCGCAATTTTGAAAAAGTTAACGATTACTCTAGAAAAAGTGTGATTGTTTTAATATTCAAATGTTATTTACAGACGTGGACGTTAACGAGTTTCTCGACCATTTGGGACAGGAATTGATATCAACTGCTTGCGTCGGTATTCTCGAGCGAGCTTTTCGATGTCTCGGAAATGACCTGACTGCATTTCTAACGACGCTCGACGGAGTTAACGACGTGGTACAGCATCAATCGGGCTCGGAGAACGAGGCCGAATTTGTCTGTATCGCAACACCGGAAGCTCTTGAATTACACTTTACTACTGACCACCCGTCCATCGCGTATCTTCTCGTCGGAAGTCTCAAGGCTATTGCCAGTCAATTTTATAACGACAAGGCCGACGTGTACATACTGCCTGACCCCTACAACACCAAATTCTTCAGGTAACTCTAAATTTTACTATTTTTCCCGAATCCTCGTCCTCGATCTTCGAAACGAAAAATCACATGCATTTATTTTTTTTTTTCTTTTCGTAAGGCAAATTTCCTTAGATTCGTCCTTGAGAGAGTCAAAATACGACTATCCTGTTTGCATGTGAATATCCGAAATAGTCGAATAAACGATGAACGAAAACTCTCGCAAAAAAAAGTGATGCAGAGATGACTAAATTTCCAGCTGACCAAGATCTTGATCTCTTTGCTTGCTGACGAGGAACAATTTCCGAATGTGAATAAGAAAGTCTGAGCCCTAATTAAGCTCGCGTTATCCTAGAATGTCCTGCTCGATTGAGGAAGCCCGTAACGCCTGTTCAGTTCTTTACGAGAAGTATTTTAGAAACGCCAAAAAAAAATCTATGGAAAAATCAATAAAAAATGTTTGCATTTCTAGCGAAAAGGAAATAATGTGTAACGTTTTTATCGAAATATCAATCCTCTCGAATTTAAACATGTATATAGAAGGATTTTCACATACTGATAAATCGCCTTAAAAGAGCTCCGCACTAGCCCGTTAGTGCGTTCCATGTGCAAGGAATCGGAAGCTTACGATGCAATAAAATGTACAATCGACTTGGCAGTTGGCAATGTATAATGAAATCGTCCTTCATGAACGTGTTCGAGTTCGAGGGAATTCTAGACAGAGGCATGCCCCACTGAATTGCAGAAGAATGGAAATTTCGAGAATATATTCAATCACCGCACGCGTTACATCGATTCAGATTCGTCGAGATTCTATCGAGAATTTATGCAGCGACATTCGATTATCATACGAGTTCACAATCGGATTGTTTTCAAGCACATTTAATTTTCCTCGTACGCAGAATTAAATAGACAGCATGAAATGTTCGTTACGAGGAATTCGTTTGAAAGTATTTGTGACCCGGACACGCGAATCTCAATCGAATAACGACGTTCAAGCTTAGGCTTTAATAGTTTTTTCCTTGCTCCAATCCTGGAGGGTTTTTTACCAGCCATTCACCTGCAATTTTCGCCTTTACCAAGACGAAGATCTTACTGAATTTTCAACTATCAACAAGGACTGCGGTAATGAGAATTATAATTATTTCCAAAATGAGTTAAAAGATGGGACTGCTTTGAATTTTTTGTAGATATCGTATAACGCCGGAACGTTATGAGGAACGATTGCTGCCAAAGGACGAAGCTGACGACGATTATGACGTAGTAACTTCACAGCTCCGTCCACTGTCGCTCGAGGCTGCCGATCTTCGGATGGGGGTGGCAAGTTTCTGCAAGGCTTTCCCCTGGCACTTCGTGGTCGATCGGCACCTCGAACTCGTCCAGCTGGGTGTTGGATTCATGAGAATATTCGGACAATATCTTAACAGGCTCGGTCGTGAGATATCGACCTATTTCGTTTTTACGAGACCGCGTGGTGTGAACCTCACCTTTCATGAGATTTTGAAACGCGCGAACACACCCTTCGTACTCGCCCTCCAAAAGCCCCAAGGTGCCGATAAATTTCTTGCCGAGGTAATGAATTCTTCATTTTACAACAAATAAATCATTTCTACGACTTATTTTTACACCTTCTGTTCACAAATACGAAGCGACGAATTCTTCGAGTATCATTTCATCACATTTCACCCGAGCTCTCAATGCCATCGAGGTTTGCTCTCTTTTTCCATAAGAAAGACGGCCGTTAAGTGGGTGAAATTTATTCAAGTGCTGAACCGTCCCATTTCATGGGACTTTTCAAATAAATCACATCAAATATTCAATAGAGAATCAAATTTAAAATAAATATTGTGAATAAACCATGCGACCCTCGCATGAATGAATTTTCGATTAATTCTGCTCACCTTTTTGGTCGAACCATTGCGAAAATCCATCGAACGTCCAAATCCCGGATTCGAACCCATAAATTTATCCAAGGAACACGTATATGACAAATAAACAAAGTGAGCACAAAAATATGGGTTTCACTGGAATTTCGAGATGAGAAAATGGCTGAGGTGGTGAATCATTGGGTCGAAAGACACATCGCCAATATTGAAGGAAAAAAAATGATATTATTCTCCTGGGACACCGCGGAATAGGGAGATTTGGGTCGGCGACCGAACAGAACGATACAATTTTATTTTGTCCAATTTTTTCTTCCACCTTTTCCTCCGTCGATCACGTCCAAGCTGACAAATAAGCATAAAGATATATAAAGACAGATCGCTCTCCAATTTATCGCTCACGCGTACATGCACCATTTCATTGTCGAAAAAATCCCCCATGAGGAGGAGAGGGTGACACAAAATTTTGTTTATTTTTTTTGCGTCGTAATCAATTGCCAATCGTGCTTTTCACTGAAGTACGAAGATTTTTTAAATTCGATCTCATTGATTTGTTACGTGATAATCAATAACAAATTATATTTTCAAAACCTCCCTCGTCCGTTGTTTTGAAAAGTGTGTTCAATTATGATTTTTTATTAAGGGCTTGGAACTGAAGGGTCAAATGGTCCATTGTCCAGAATCGGATTCCATATTATTCGTGAGTTCGCCGTTTTTAAACGGGCTCGAAGGACTCACCGGTAGAGGACTTTTCATATCCGATATTCCACTTCACGACGCAACCAGAGACGTTATTTTGGTTGGTGAGCAAGCGAGAGCCCAGGTGAGCTTCTATTTTTTTTATTAATATTGTCTTTGCAAGTGTGCTTTTGAACCGAATCGATCTTGTCGGATGCAAAAACTTTTTGTGACTGGAAAAACGCTTTGATTTATTTGCAATGTGGAAAATGGTCAGAAATCTTCGAGCACGTTTAATTCTCTTGGTTTTGTTTNTTTTTTTTTTTTTTTTTTTTTGTAGGATGGTCTGAGGAGACGTATGGACAAGTTGAAGAGCTCGATCGAGGAAGCAAACTGTGCAGTCGACGCCGAGAGAGAAAAAAACGTCAGTCTTCTTCATCTCATTTTTCCACCGGACATCGCGAAGCGTTTGTGGCTCGGTACGAAAAAAAAACAATGCATTCAAAAATTCTTTGCAATGCAACCAAAAATTTCATTTTTAACAGAAAAACTTTCACAGTTTCGAGAGATTTTTGTATTCGGAGGGGAGAAAAAAGGGAATGATGGTCAGAAACATTGGAACAGTAAAGGAAATATGACGCAAGCAAATAAAAGTAATAAAAATATTTGTTTGAAAATTTGAAACGAGTGAACAGAACTGCCGGCACAAATATTGCTGACATTCCAAGAAATCTCCAAGTCTGCAGCAACGAAGCTGAAAATTAACAATTTACAGTTCTTCAAACTTCGGCTCGAAGAAATTTCCCTTGCAAAGGTTCTCAGGCATCCAATTAAATCCGGAAACGCAAATAATATTCTACGCTAGAATTTTCCTCGCTCGACGCGTTCCGTACACAGTAATGCACGGGGTGTTTTCAAAGAAAAAAAAACCTGCTTTCCTTTCCGAGCAATAATATTCTTTTCAAATACATACTCAACGAAGCAATTCTCTATCTTATGTTCTCGAATCAGGCATTCCAATCCCCCATTTAATTTCCTTTCTCCAGTCGTTGTCCAGTCCAGTCCAGTCGTTTATCGTTGAATATTTCTTCACCGAAAAATAAACCCACAGTTTCGATCTCCTCGAGCTTTCCTGGTTGCACTCGACCACCCTGTATATGCATGTAAACGAACGCCTTGTGTGTACACAAAAGGTTCCACGGTTGAGTGAACTTTGGATATTCCACTTTTAAAGATGTGGTCAACGTAAATACGCACACGAGACAGAAATTAGTGTATACGATTACTCAGTACACACGAAATCACACACACACACATACAACACTCAACACGCACGCACAAGTAACAGACTTTCTGGACAAAGTGCTGACTCGCCTCGGTTATTGAATATTTCAAAGTGTTTGGACGTAATGGAACAGGAATTTTGTAAATTACGCCTACGCACCCGCCACCCACATTTTCACTCACGTAAATCAATCAAATTTGCTAACTTTACGTTTTTCGTTATATTGCTGAATACGGTGAACAGACAAAAAGCATATTCTCTCTTAGATTACAAAAATGTTAGAGTCCTACGAATTACTTGTCAGGATTGTGGCACTGAGATTTCGTAGATTTAGCGATTCTGGGTGATGGAGAAAAGTCTCCTTGCGTCGCCTCGTGAAGAGTTCTGGCCGCTTACGTTTCTAGACAAATTTTTAATCACCATTTTCAAAAACGAATGAATAAAAAGTTTCAACCCCGTGATGCCGAGTTATCGTGACGCGTTTTCGTAGATTTAGCGATTCTGGGTGATGGAGAAAAATTTTTATCCACGATTTTCGGAAAAAAAATGAATAAAAATGTTCAATCCCGTGATGAAGAGTTCCCATGACGCGTTTTCGTAGATCTATCAACTATATAGTGACCCATGACTTTTCATTAGGGGAAATGTTAAAACGAAGTTAACGATTTTACAAAACAGGCGAGACGATCGAGGCCAAGACGTACCCCGATGTAACGATGCTGTTTAGTGACATTGTCGGATTCACAGCGATTTGCTCGACCGCCACCCCCATGATGGTCATTAACATGCTCCAGAATCTTTACGAACGTTTCGATCGATTTTGCGGACAGCTAGACGTCTACAAGGTATGAAAATTCATTCGATACTTCAATCGACTTCATATCATAGATAAAATCGAACAGCACATTGAACGCCATTGGCATAAAATAATCCACCAACCAAAAAAGCTCAATTCCCTAAAAAAAAATCAATGTCGATGTTTGCTTGAATTTAAACTCGAGTGTAAATCCGCCACAGGTGGAGACGATCGGTGATGCATACTGCGTTGCTTGCGGTCTACACAAAAACACCAACACTCATGCGCAGCAAATTGCGTGGATGGGTCTGATGATGATACAAACGTGTTCCCAGCACCTGACTCACGAGGGCAAGCCCATCAAGGTAGAAATGACAAGGCACAAATAATAAATCATAATTTTCAAAATCCCAACTTTTCACGTGTAAACCGATGAACGAAAAATCTTGCACAGGAATGAAACTGAAAAAATTCGACGTTGATGTTATCAGTGAGAAAATTTGATCAACAACGATAATCCTTGATAAAATCTGAAGGTTTTTCATTTGATAAATAAAAAAAAACAAAGATCAAAATTGACTTTTCGAAATGAAAGATCAAAGGGAAGTCGGTTTCATTAATAAAGCCTCCCAAGTGGATACCATAGATACCGAATAGAGACTGAGAGCAAATTAACTTCGTGCATCGTTGACTCCCAATAATAACCTGGATTATATGAGCACAAACCTCGGCACAAACGACCCTCGAATAGCTGCAACTTCTCTTCAGTATTGGAAAAGGAATGAAAAAACGTAATTTGCTCGGTTCGATAATTAACCATGATGAGATATACCGAAGGAAATCTCATCGTCTATTGAAAGTCCGTAGCCACTAGACAATAAAAGTTGGAAAAACTATTTAAACTTTTTCCATTCCGAGGATTTAGCGGCCGAAAGGAGCTGCGGGGTCAGGACAGAGTGACATCTGTCGGTACTTTTTGTTTCCGGAAGTTGGATAAATCGTGCAAATAGTTGCTTCCTAAGTGAAATGGATTTATACCCATCGATTTTAATTTAATTGAGTAACGGTCCTTAATTGATTTGTGAAATCCATCAAACTAACGGCGATGCCATCAAAAGTTTCGAATACTTTTACAAATAATGCGAGAAAAATTGGCTCATCATTCTTCTGTGTATTTTGGATCGATGAAAATTTTGAAACTTGATATTATGAGTTTTTTTTTTGCTGCAGATGCGCATTGGAATTCATACTGGCATGGTGCTTGCGGGTGTCGTCGGAAAAAAAATGCCGAGGTATTGCCTCTTCGGACACAACGTGACGATTGCAAACAAATTCGAATCGACCAGTGAACCACTTCGGGTCAACATAAGTCCCACAACTTACGAGTTAGTCAATTTTCTTTTTTCTATTACATTGTCGAAAAAAATTATTCGATTCTATACGAAAACGTATTTGTCATTTTTGTCTCCACGAATCTCCACTAATTTCTGAACTTTTCCATAGACTTTTTGACTGATTGAAAAAACTTGGATAACATTTATAAATTTCTTTAAATAACATCAAGTTTGCTTGTCACAGTTGTCTAATTCAGAGGCCAGGATTCATTCTGGAGGAGCGGACCAAGGACAATCTACCAAAGGAAATGCCGACCAATGTAGCAGGAACTTGTCATTTCCTCAATGATTACAAACACCCGGACATCGAGGAGGATAAGCCACTGGAAATTCACATTCAAGCAGCAATCAAAGAATTGGACATCACCGGAAGTGTGTAGAAATATTTCAATGACCGTTCTATATTGCGTATGTAATAACAAACGAAAAAATGTATAATTACCAAGAAACAAACCAAACAAAACCAAGACGAACCAATAAAGGAACAGGTACACAAAATACTCGACCATGCAAAAATGAGTCTTTCGCGCGACAGATGAAACTCAACCTTCAACGGTCAATGGCAATATATAAACAACGGATTTATAATAAATAAACATGCATACATATAATTATAAACAAAAAATCATGCGATTGAAAAATTATGTATATAAAACGAAATATATTAATCCAAATCTTCAGCAAAGAATTTGAAGGTGAATGAGTGGAAATATTTTGAGGACGATTGACTTTTTGGGTTTAAGGAGGAAAAAAGATCGAAGAAGAGAGCGAGAGAGAAGAAAGAAATAATGTCGTCAGCTGATCTGATTGGTGTCGAACAGATTCACATTTTTCATTCTCATCCTTCCCAATAGTCGACCTTTGCTTAATTCATAAGGCGACATGCTCTGCAAATACCTGCGACTTTTCAATTTTCTTTTGGGTTGGCTTGAGGGAATAGCCGCTCGTAGTGTTTTTCTGCATAATGCAAAAAAGAAAATGCTAATCCAGAAGTTCGATTCTTCGTAACGCTCGATTCCCTTCAGACCACCGTATCGCGATCACTGTCTCCTTGAAAATCTTTTTTAATTCACAAGGATTAGTAAGTAAAGTTGTTTTCAAAACGCAAACTCGACGGGCGACGAACAGGCAACACGTTACGTATCGAAGGAGATCGAGGAGCCAGAAAAGTGAAGATAAGTACAAAACATTTACATTTTTCTATGAATCATTTTCAGCCATCGCAGAAATCGATTCTTTTCTTTCTTATCCTGGGCAGGAACGAAATGTTGATGATGTTATTTTATCGACCAATGTCCGAATACCTTCTGAGGAAAATGAAGGTTACCCGATCAGCTCCACCGGTAAAATGTGGATAGAAACGTTTGTTTCTTGACTTTACAATTATTTTTCCATTCATTAATCATCTGCGTGTTGTTAATGAATTGTTTTTCATATAAGAAATAAATATAGAGAGTGTGGCTAGCTTATCAGGCCATTCGCTCGGGCGTCGGCCGGCAAGTAGAGAGTTATTTGAGCTTCGGTTGGCGAAGCCACTGTTTTAACGTTCGTCGATGCGGTTGAGAGTGACTAAACGAAATATCGAAATAGGACAAGCAGAGAATTCTGTTTTATCTTCAACGAGTAAAAAATATTTCTTACAAATTTGCCTCCCGTCTAATTTCTTTTTATTCCAATCGTAATAAACAATAGTGAGTCGTAAAAAAATGCAAGTGAAAACTGAATGAAGATTGATTGCACATCAATATTTCTCGAAAGTGTGCACAGTTTCGTAAACACATGGCCAGGTCACGATAAAAAGTGTCAAACGAAAAAGTCTTCGCTTGTGATTGACATCGAAGCATGTTGAAATGTCATTCTCGGCAACGAGTGACTTAACGGAGCGGCTCGGACCGTAGGTGGCTTGCAACTATGAAACTTTGCGCAATTTTTTTACACCCGAGCACTGGACGATGGATCATGGACCGGGGAAGAACGAGCAGTCATCGAAACCCGAGTAAAAATATTTATTCCGATACTTTTTAATTTGAAGACTTGCGAATTTAAAAATGTTGATTCGTGTGTTTTTTTTTCATACTTTTCGAAGTTCAATGAATTATTGTGGTGATATTTCGACGTCACGTTGTTTTGACGCGTGGTATTTTTTCGACGAGTTTGTGAGGTTCGTTTACCTTTGTATAAAAAATAGTGGAACGATCATAATGCAAACGATTATCTTGAAAAAATGCATAAAACAAGAATTAAGATAATTTGGTTATTTCTGTTAGACAATTCGTGGCGATCAACGCTTTACGTTTTTCTCGAGACCGTTTTTTTTTCTGTTTTTATATAATGGGACTCCATGGTCAGGGTAATTTCGCAGCCGATTTTAGGGATGGAATCAACCATGTGTGCAAATGAGTAGATTGCATGTAAAGAGCTCTGGAAATATAGACAGGTAGACATACGTGACGAGGTGCTGGTTTCCGAAGAAGGCGATTCATAGAGGAGGGAAACAAGCTTCTGAGCTTTTGACGTGACTTTTTCTTTTTCTCTGTTTGACTGAAATCAGGAGTCCTTGTACGTGTAAAGCACAGAGCGACGCGATTGCGTTGAGAACGCAAAGTCCTTCATATTCCCTGAATCAGATGGCATCAAGGCCTGTCAACCCTCGCTTATTTCTCTGCCTTTCAGCCAGGCTTCTTTACCCAATGCACTTTAAGTTTCTCGTTGCCAATATTACCGTCCAATCTATCTACGTATGAATAAACTTGTTGGAAATGTGACACGAAGGCTTACATAAAGCGAGCGAAATGAAGACTTTGCATCGAGCCAGAATGTTCTTCATCTCCAATTAGATGTTAGCTCATCCTTCTCGGCATCCTGTACGAGACTCAAAAAGGTCAGAGAGAAACAGGAAATTAGGTTTCCTCCGATACAACCATGGCCTTTGCAAATCAGCTAGTCGCCCATTCGTGCGAACGAAAAAAAAAATGTTTCAACAAAAATTACAATCTCGATAATCACAAAGGATTTGTATACGCTGTCAAAGCTGATTTCTCTTATTTGCTCGAAAGCTGAGTATAAATGTTTAAGTAAAAACGATACCTCGACGGATATAAAAAAATCGTCGCCCTCCAGAGCTGAAATTATCGAGAAAATCCGGTATTCGATCTCTTCAGCCTGTTCAAACTTTTAGAAATTGATTTTGTAATATGCTAATTGGCTGTCTTGCAGATTGCCTATCAGATTGAACCTGCCGTAACGGTGTCCAAAAAAATGTTGAGAAACACGTTTCGCGAGGACACGGGCGTCCTCTGAGATCGAAATTTTTATACAGACAAATATATAGATATATGTTTTCGTTCTCGTCGTTAGGTACTCATTCACCGCTATTTCTATACACAGCCGAAGGTATTTTCAGGGTCCTGCAGCTTTAATACGCTGAGCATAATCCACATTCCTTGCTTAATTACATTCTCACGATAGTTTGTAACAGTTACGAGGAGTAGCGCAACCAAGCTTTAAACTCCGTCTCTCGTATCCTCACTGGCTTAGCTGTTGGATGTCGATCTATAGCCGGCAAAATAGTGATGATGCTCTGGATATTTTGACTCGCTCGTTGAACCGTGAAGACAATCCCCAAGAAAGTTGCCATGCAAACTTTGAAAAATAATCTCACCATTGTCAGCATCGTTTTATTGTCGTTTTTATCAATAACGATGAATATTTTTTATACAATCAAGGTCTCTTTGTTTTTATTCGTAATTTCTGCTGTAAACATTTCTTTGCATGTGTAAGTTGGATGTTTACAATTCAAATTAACGCACTCTTTCGTGCTCGCTGGAAATACCAGAAAAATGAAAAGATTCCAAAAGTTTTGTGCTCATGCTTTTTATTTGATCTTCCGTTATTTCTAAATATTCATGAACTACGAACATTACGAACTGCTACAGTTTATTTTTTTCCTACACGAGGAACAGTGAATCGTAGAGAAAAGGGTGTAGGTCTCTGGTTGGTGTGTGGTACATCGAATAATTAATTTTGAAAAAAACAACATGCAGTAGACTCCATATTTTTCTAGCAATTCCGACAAAATTCTCAGAGAATCAAGAGCTCGTCTCGATTATCGTCTGTGCGAAACGGGAGCTCTGTAGCTCAAACCGTTCTCGAGTTACATTCGCTTGATTTTTACAGTGCGAGATACACACACACATCCTCACATTTTTTTGAATATGATTTTTCGATGTTTCGGAAGATTTTGAGCGCATTGACATTGAAAACTGTAAAGAGAAAAATTTCACCATCCCATAACTTCCTCTATGAGGAACCAAGAAGGAGCAATATTCAGAATATAATTCCTATGCGGAGCAGAGCTTTTAGTCCTGCAACGTGAACACATCGTTGTCACTTTGATGAGAATGAGACAAGCCTGAAAAATTACGGGTCTGTGGTAACACAGTGAAACATCCTGACGAATACTGTTTTACGAAGACTCGCTGCTCTCGTACACTGCACCTGCGAGAAGGTTTCATTAAGAAACACTTGGTAATTTATTTACGTGTCCTGACCACCTCACGTAGCCAGACTCTGTCGCTGCTGCAACGTGCCCCATGTTTAACTATCGTTCCTTCGATCCTAGACTTACGCCATGTTTTTCTGGTAGATTAATCACCCCATATATCGTGGACTTTTTAAATATGTATACAGGGAGTCCGGACTTTAAGGATAGCGTTTGAAACGTGGTTTTCTTAAGGAGCACTCGATTCTCGGGACCCTAACAATAACGATTGGAAATTTATAGAAAACTCGGAATTTGTTCGGCGATGAAATGTTTGTTTCGTCACCAAATTTACACCGTCGTTCCCTCAAATAAATCGTTACGAATTTTTCATACTCGCCATTCCGACACCCTGTATCTCGCATACTCGAACCCCATAGATCTCACGTATATTGTCTCTGTTCATTGTGCTACATCGGAGTAACGCAAAGTCCGAACACGTACCGACCCAATATACATTTCTCGCCCTTTTCCAGCTTTTGCAACGTTGTTCGAAAACTTTGCTCTCACTAAGGAAAATTTCTGTCTCTTCGCTCTCCGCAATTAAGAGGATCTACTTCACGACCATTCAGCCTTGAACTGAATCTTGAACATCGCTTAGAATATCAACATGCTTTTCCTAATTACTGCCTTCCTAATTAATAGATCCGATCAACTAATTACTTACAATTCAATTAAATGATATCAGTAATTAACAAATTTCTCAGCAGTCGTTGGTGCATGTGCCAGAGAGTAATTTTACAGAAGCTTGAATTTAATATTGCTCTCAATGTTGATGACCAATAGTTCCCGACAATTAACTCAATGGAAAGAATTTCTAGATCGATGGCATTTCCTTTCGCTTTTGTTGGCGTTCGATTACACGAAAAAACTTCCTTTTAGCTCAACCTTCCGTCGTATATATTTCCACTCGATTTTCTTCCTTTTTCCCTGCGTACTGGGATATTCACACTGCAGGCACTAATGTGTCGAAAGAGCACTGAAGCTGTCTGTGCGTACGATTAATCCGACCCGCGTCTAGAACGAATGAATGATGTCCCATGCACGTTTTTTCCTCTCATTCAGTCGGGATCAGGCTTCGCATCACTATGTGCGTATAACTATTCTTTCATTCGTGCAATATCAGGAGGCTTAATACGTCCTGTTTATCCGTCCGTCTATGCATGCGTGTGCATCCGAGTCTCACGCTTTTCATATTATTCATATGGCAAAATGAACCAGTTGAAAGAAGAAAAAAAAATCGGTGTCAAGCCAATTGGAAAAAAAATGTTCAGAAAATAAGAAATCATGAAAAAAAATATCTGCTCCGTTGTAAAAATGAATCAAAGTTATTTTTCGTTCCTCGCAATTCCATTTCGTTAAATTAGAGGAATTTCGATTTCTGTCTTCGGAAAAAACGTAGAAATTTATTCGAGAAATAGAAACAATTAATAATATTCTATTTATAATTTGGAATGAGATTCATGATTCAGATCGAAGAAGAAAAAGGTAAATTCGGTTGCACGATCTTTTGTGCATTTTATATCTCACTGCTTCATATCGCCTCGATTTTTCTTTTATTTACATAAACAACGAGCTCGTATAAGCGCGTGCATACGTTGTCAAGAACACCCGCGTTGCAATTCTCATCATATTCGTATTCTCATACTCTTCTCAATTCTCTGTCTCACGTAGCCTGACACCCTCAGGATTACAGCGCGACGGGACATTAGCCGAGCTAGCTAATTTTCATTATGAGCATACACCCACAATTCGTTTCAGCTCTGCGTTGACAACGCACGCGAACGAGTTGCAGCCTCTGCGTTTTGCCATCCTCTCTGTTCGACCCTGAATGCGCGATTAAACCTCCAAGCAATTAACTTCGAATTTATCCACTATGCACAATTGAGAACTTTCCTCCGACTTGCTCGCTACACAAACAATTCCAAATTTAACTCGTTTTACCACGTCTCTTAAAAATTCACACTTTTTCTTTCGGAACTTTGAGACTTTTTACCATTTTCAAGATTGTATAGAGTTTCGATCAATTCGTTGAAAATAAATTTCTCTCTTTCAAATACACAGCATCAGAGAGAGCCAAAGGTTAGAAAAGAGAAGCCAAATTTTCCATTCGCAAGAATTGACTGAACTATTGAGCCCTTATTGAAATTGTTTGTTAATTGCGCTTTGCCCTCCCGCATCGGTTGATTTTTATTTACGCGCAATATTATTGATTCAGTGGAAACTGAAAACTTTATGCAAATCTTATCGTTTGGATAGAATGAAAAAAATGTTTGGTTTCTCATTTTCGTATAGTAATTGAGCAACGAATCTATCTAGAGAATGGAAAACGCTATCGATCCTTGAACAATAGGCTTATTATCTCTCGTTTTATATTTCTCTCGATTCATCGAGTCCGTGTCTATTTCTCTGCTGGCTGTTCAACCGAGAATCCCATTCATTTTCCACTAATGCCCGATGGATGAGATGAGAATCCAGCACGGTTCTCCGGAAACAATGGAAACCCGATGAAACTCGGAGAAAAATTATCAACTTTTTTTTTTATCAATATAATCGAACTGGAAAATAATGTTTTGTTTGTTGCGCGCATAATCCAGTGGAAAGATTAGTTGAAAAATGATATTTTCGATCTTTGAGACAGTGGAAAAGTGTTTGCTATGAAGTAAATTTGCTTTGACAGATGGATTCTATTGATGGGGCAAAGCTCGAAGTCGAAAACGAATATTTGTGAAACTTTGATAAATTCGTATTTCGTTGGCTCGGTGGTAGAATTGTGCCACGCGACATGATGTCCCTTATCGCTAATTGAGGGTTTATCGACGGTGCTCGATGATATGCATGGCGACAGACCAAAGTAACAGATTGC
>JBAJMU010000002.1:20293776-20401919 GCA_037952995.1 Hyposoter didymator
AAAAAAAAAAAAAAAAAAAAAAAACCATTGACCACTCTTTCGATTCACGAATGTCATCGAGAGTTGAACAATTTTTAAAATGAATACGATTGCATTTTTAGTAAATTTTCACATTTTCCGTTTACAAAACGTTTTTCATTGGAAGCTTGAACTTTCGTTTAATAATTGGCATTCAATTGACCAGCGGAGAGCGGAGGATTTTGATAACCATTTGTTGAAAAATATACCGCAAAGTATACATCGAACGATGATTATTCGATTGGATGGCAGGAAAAAACAATAAAATGGAATTGATAACGCCCAAGTGAAATTTATCCGACAGAAATATAAGGATTTATCCCGAGCATATAAAGCTTTTATATGCGTCACATACTAGACATGCAAACTCGCACTGAATTTTTATTTCACTGATTCCTTTTTTCCTCGCTGGGCCTGACAGTTTATTGGTTTTTTCCCAACGATCGAAAATGAAATAGTTCGGGAATATATAGAGCAAAGGTAAAAAACGGAATGCGGTGGGAGAAAAAAAAGTGCACACACTCGAACGAACTCAGCGTCGAATTTGTCGTATGGCTCCCGGAAACAAGGCAAGGCGCACGTTGAATCGTTCCCATGACTTTTTTCCCAAGCCACCGCAAAAGTACTCGACAAATCCCTCGGAAATTCGTCCCCGTTGATTAGAATACTCACGATTTTGTTGTCACATTTTCCCATTGCAGTTTTCAGGCGTAAGGGTCATATAAGCGTTTGAACGAATTTTCAGGTTCACTTGAGTTTCCCTGCAGAATTTTCCATTCGAGCCTTCGATAAGTTGGACTAATTTTCAGCTGCCAAACTTCGTTTTTGCCTCTCGTTTCGTTTCATGAATTAGCAGTCCCCTTTGGTATATATCCTCTCGTAAAAGAACGCACCAACTACCCATCCAGTTTTTGTTGTCTCGTGTGATTCTCCTCCTTTTTGCTGGAACCTCAAATTCCTGAAAAAGCTCATCAAATTTTGGTTTCTGCGTACATGAAGCGTTAACTGAATCAACGAGCCATATTGCCTTGAACGAAGAAAAATAATAAAATTGTTATATGGGGATTTGGTGATAAGTGTGACGTACGTATAAGTGAAAAGTCAAACTCGAAGCACAGATATATCAACGTGGATGGCGTTGACGTTTCAGTATTATGGCTTGATTGGTACCCGTACGTGATGACATTAACAGGTTTGACGACGTATCCTCAATAGCCATATATGTACGCGTGTATATCTCTTTGTATATATACACGGATAGAATATATTGGAACACTTGAGGGTGTGAGAAGACCCTCAATATCGTCGTGGCGTGCTGGAGGCAGTGTATAACTGACAAGGTAATTCGAGCGAGTGCCCCAATCCAGGATATAGCTCTCCTCCTCCTCCTCGGACATGATACTCCCCACAAACATTGGTATGTCGTGCTCCAGACAATCGCGCGCGGAAACCGCCCAGATCCATGAGGCTCCAGGAAAAAACAAATCGGCTAGAGTTGGAATATAAAGCACGAAAGAAAACACTTTTACTTCACAGGCTCGAGAGCCTGAACTCCTGACAGGGAAAGGTACAAATTTAATTTTAGTATTTTGCGATCCACTGCCATATTTTTGCTCGTGTCGAGATTCCGAGTCAACGTTCTGACAGTTTTATTTTGTGTCGACACGATCGTGATATTTAGATTGAGAAGCTCACATTTTTAGCAGAAACTCAGGCAAGGGGAAATGATGCGGTTCATAGTGTGGCGCAATTTTATTGAGGCCGCACTCAAAATTACATCGAAATAGACAAAAAGGTTTTGGTGCAGATGGAACTGGCAGATTGAATAATTATCTGCCTGATATCTCTTGAAATATTTTTTCATCAATTGAGAATAGATTATTCATCGAATGTCAGATCGAATATCGTGAGTCCGGAGGGTATTCTCGTGGTCCTTGATTGGCACAGTAAAATTAGCGAGTGCACTGACACATTGGGTCAATTCGACTCTGAGCGTATACTTCGTCGGCCACTCATCGGAAGCTCTTCATCTGGTTTGTAATTTAAAATAAAAAAAAATATCGTGGATGATAAAAATGTGGAAATAAATGGATATTTTAGTTGCGTTAAAAAATTATCAAAAATATCCGCCTTTGCATGAGAATCGACCACATCAAACGTAAAAATCGCTAAGAATGAATTTACAGAAAAAAACCGATTAAACATTTGTTTGTTAACATTTATGTAGCAGTCATAGGCCGGGTCAAATTGACCCAGTGTGTCAATGGAAGTTTAAAATTAGAAAAAAACAGATTCATCGTCAATTTTCCCCAGCGGAATTGTTTCACTGGCCCAATATTTTTATCACACTTTCATTTCCGCTCGAAATTTTTCGAATTGCGATGTATTTTCCGGCTGCTCTCCTTTCACCGCAAAATCGATATGCATGCAATGTATAGCTATATATATGTGAAGGGAACATCGCGAAGTGGAAAGATAGAGATCGAGTGGCTAACTAGGGCGAAACCGTAGACGCGACGCCTGCCTTAGTAGCTCGCCGTATATATTTCTTCACAAAGATATGTGCACCGGGCGCTCGATCGTGAGAGTCGTACGCACCACTCACGAGGATGGCTTCTAACGCGAGCGTCAGAGGGTTAGAGAGAAATAGTGACTTTCGGTGAAATTGGCCACGAACCGGAAATGGCAACTTTCGAACATATCGCAGTCGTTCTCTATATCGTATAAACTAAAGTACGACTACAAATACACTTGTACGAGGATGCAGGGTGTCGCAACTTTCGGATTAAAGATTTAGAGCCACGTCGGTGATTGTCAGATTGTCAAGAGACAAGTTCTTGCTCGTTTATCTCGCGCTTGGATCCTTTTCGTGCTTGTCTCTGTTGATTCGTTACAACCAACGAACCCGCGCGATCGGCAGAGCGAACTTTTAACCTTTTTCATTACTTTGTCTCGCTCCCGCGCTTCGTTCGACGATAACAACGATTGGATATGTTCTATATAGACAATGCACTGCTGGCAGGGAAAATGTGGGACGCATTGCTCTATTCGGTATTTAACGCATTTTCACTAGCCTCCGGGGATGCGATGGCGATTTTTAGGACCCCGGGTAGCCACCCACACATCGACACGTGCGATTCTATGCATGTACGTACATATATATACAAAATGGATGGGGTCCTACATCTCGCGTTGCGCATCTTTTATTGATAAAGCCATAGGAAGCTTGCGCGTACTCGGAGAATGCGACTTCGATATATATTGCATACGGTTGCATGAAAAATTGAGGAATACCAGATGCGATAGCAGCTACCAACTTGGAGAGACGAAAAATTGAAGGGCCAATCACGTTCTTCCTCTGCGATCAACGTGACAACCGCGTGCACCCCGAATGCTTTCAATTCACTGATTTTATCCGAAGAGAGAAATGAGCGTGAGGCAAAACGTGAGCTGATCGAGAAAACGAATTGTTGTCAAATGCAATGCACTATTTTGACGCAACCATTTCAATCAAATTAATTCAAAGAGAGCGAATATTTTTCGATCTCCGTTAAATCTTCTGCTCAATAAATTTGCAGTCAGATATTTCGATAACAATCGATTGATCGCGTGCGGTCGATTTTCAGTGGAACACTCACCGCCCGATTACGCTTATCGAACGGATAACACTTGGTCCAAAAATGGAGATGAACGAAGAGTCTAAATTTTCCTCGACTCTTTGTCTTCTTAACAAAAGTTTTGTTCCTTGCAACGCGCGCAACCTCGCCCACGGCTCTGGCATTTGAAATCTGTTAGAAAAAGAGAGGCGAAGACAACTTTGGCCTTGAAGCTCTTGGGTATTCCTGTCGCAGTTAGTGAACGTTGCGACAGGGTAATTGAAAGCTTTTCCCATTTTTTCCTCTGGCTCTGAATCATTCCAACCTCATTATTGTTAAAGCTGCGCTGCTGCGTCCCGCATGCACCAACTTTGTCTAGCGAGTCGCTCGCGGTGGTATAGCCGCGAAAGGGCGTAAGCCAATCGGTTCTCCCTGCATTCCGACGTGACCTGCCAAAGTCCTTTTTCTTGTTAACCATCCACTCACTGCCTTTCTACCCACGAATGTGCATAAAAGCAGCGCACACAAGGGTGTTTGAAATTTATGGACCTCGGTCTTGTCGGACAAGACCGCGCCATCGTTGGCTGCACGCATTTCTTAGATTCGTCGAAGGGTCCGAACCTACTTTGCGAAAGGGGAGCGTGTGCGATGAGGAGCGACGACGGGGGGAGGAGGAGGAATACGGAAAGAGCTTGCAGAGGGGATTCGATATAATTCATTGTCAGTACTCGCGACAACGATGGCGACAACGACGTCGAAGCAAGAAGAGACGAAGAAAGAGGAAACGAAAAAATTGCAAAGACGAAAAGTGAGACGCGAGATCGAGTTAAAGGGAATATGGCGAACGCTCGCGCGGGGCTGAGAGAAAAGAAAAGGGGACTTTCTTGTTCGGATTTAACGATCAATGCACATGGGGAACCGCACTTAATTTTTCTACATACACTTGCATGTTTATATATAAATAAGTACATAAGAAATAATGGGAAAAATGGTTTCATGGAACAGAAAGCAGCAGAGCAGGTTGTAATAATTGAAGATGAAATTTTTCCATGTGTTGTTTATATTCGTTCACTCTTTCTCTTCCTTATATACGTACATACCGTTCATATGTATGTGTTTTATTATATACGTTGGCACACGAGGGCACAATCGCTCGTATTCAATTAAGTTCGAGTCTGCAGAACTCTGCAGTCCAATTACGACGTGGCATTGCACAGAAAGTCAAACTATCTGTATATATTTATAATATGTATGTATATGTATGATTTTATGTGCTACATATATGGATGGAAGGTTGGGGTTGATTCCGGACAGTGAGAGAGACCGAATATCGCGAATCTGAATGCGAATCGACTTTTCCGCGCTATCTAACCAGCTCTAGATATATCGCTCGTACTCTCTTCTTTCCACGACTTGCAGTATCGCACTCCTCGCACCTTTTTCTTTCACTCCAATCTCTGTCTCTTTCTCTACTCGACTCAATAGTCTCATTTCTTTTTCACTCTCCCTCTCTCTCTCCATGTGTCGTTTCTTTTGTTTTTTTTTTTTATAACAAATACAGCAAACAAGAAAATAATTCTGAGAATTACTTATTGACCCGGAATCGTCAAGATACGACCTTGAGTTCGGAAATGGTTCGACTCGCTAATTGGAACAGTGATTAATTCGGTCTCGATGTTGTTGGACGTTTTATAAATTTTTTGATTTAAATTATTGTGTCAAATGATGAAAATAAATTAAGTGAATTACTCAAATAAGCCGAGCATGGAATAGTGACGAACGAGCTCGTGCGTACGACCTTTATTTCGTGCAGGCTCACACTGTATCGACGTCGCTCGTAAGAATCACTCTGAAGGACAAAGAATACGTTCCGGATACGTGTAACGAAAAAATAATATTATTTTACGAATTGATTCGTCGTACCAACGATGTCGGTGCATGAAAAATCGTATATGAATTTTTGAGGTTAAATTTTTCTTCGGGGATGAATATTTAGAAAGGGGATTGATCGTCGCTCCGTTGCTATCCGGAGGCTCAATGATAACTGAGAAGCTAAACGAATTCGAATGTCGAAGTGACGACAAAATTTCGTTCGAAAACGAGCACCCAACGGTCCAAGATTTCGAAATTTTTGTCATGAATTCATTTGTACGCGTTGGTCAGCAATGTCGTGATTCAGCACGAGCAGTTTCGAAAGATGTCAATGAAAAATGGTGAAAATGCTATGAGAATAATGTTGCGATGTGAATTGTAAATTTATGCTGATTGAGATGTGTGCACGGCATGTGAAAACAAGGGGAAAAGTGTTGGAGTACGAGCAACAGATTGAAAAGTTGAAAAGGACATTCAACGCCAATTATTTGGGCAGGAAGAAAAAAAATTTGATTCTTTTATTGCACGAAGCTTTTAAAGTGTGAGGCGAGCGTACGGTGAACACAATGAGGTAAGATTTGCTGCCCGTACACATGGGACTTTGTATACAAACGCGCAACGTACTCCGAAGTAACAAAAAAAAACGCATGCAGAAATATAAATACATGAAATACTCGAGCGATACTTCGAGTCTGCACTGTTTCGGGAATCGGCCGCAGTGGGGGGACGATGGCGCGTCGATCGTGTGTCGGAGGTTCGAGCGTCTCGTGGCGCTCAGTACGCCGGAGTTCGCTGCACGCGGCAGTCGTGTCGTAATTCCTTTAAACCGGGCAAAGACGCACGAGACTTTTATCAGTCTGTAGCAAAGTTGCGATCTCTCTCCTCCTCCCACTATCTCTGTCTCGTGAGTCATTCAGTGACACATTATTCGAAGCAAGCTCGATCAAGCAAATATGTTGATAAAGATGAAAAAATTGATCGGGCGGCAAGAAATATTGGAGTGACCAAAAAAAATAACCCAAAAAGAAAGAAAAAAAAACACGCCGGACGGTTTGACTCTCACATGGATAAACAGGCACCCAAGGAGTTGCTTGCGAAAGTTTTTTTTTCTCCGATGATAGAATAACAGTGGAATTTTCCTTTCATTATAAAATCCCAAGACTCTGCAGAGTCTCTCGCGATCAGGTGCTTAAACAATCGCTCCGATTATAAAATCGAATTTGGATATAAAGAAAAACGTCGTGATAGTGTCAGAGTGTGTGCTTCGGTGATATTGTGTAGTTTCCTGAGGTGTCACAGCAAATACGTGAATTCGGTGAAATCCCGTATGTGTTAGATACACACGTATGTTAATAAATACTTGAATGTGAGTGTGAACGTAAAACTGGTGGAATAAAAGCTAGTCCAGGTGCGGTACCGTGCTATATACACACAGACACACATATACAGATACCCATACACACGCATACAAACAAACACACACACAGACAGACACAAGCTCACACTTTACAAACATAAATTTATATTCCCATATACGTCCGCATGTATACACATATATTGGCAACAAGTATGGCGCGTTTGCCGCGTGATTTCGCGATAGCCAGAATCTTCCGTGCTTCCGTGTTTCTTGCGTGTTTTTAATTTTTCTTTTCATCTTTATCTTTAGCCGTTTTTGTTTTCAGTCGTTTTTAACGTTGCAATATTTTCTTCGTGCTCGGTGATTTTCGTTGAGTTTTGTGAGTCGTTCTCCGCTGTGTCGTGTTCCGTGGAGAGTGCGGATCTCTTGTGTGGGCTTTCGGCGGAGCCACTACCGCGAAAAAGATAGAATACGGAGAAAAAAATAATATTCGAACAAGAAACGTGTCACGTATTTACGATGTGCCATTCTCGTTGAGCTTCGAGGACGACGCAGCAATTATTGCCTTGTACGGTTGGTAAGTGGCCAACGCGTTATATTTATTATTTTTTGTTTTTCTTTGTTTCGCGTTTATTCCCTTTGGGGCATACGCGCGGTCAAGCGGGGGGCGCCCATCCAATGACGCGGCTCCGCGACCACGCTCTCCTCTCTTGCTTCTCCGTCGACGTCTTCTTTCTTTTTTTTTTTGTTTCTTTACTCTCGTCCCTTTACCAATGAACCCATTGGCGTCGATCTTACCCACTACGCTCACTCGTATGCTCAGTGTTTTTACGCCTCATTCATACATGTATGAATGGATATTTCGTTAATTACGAATTCTCTGTTTACGCGAATGTGCGCGCAGTAATGAAAATAAATATTTAAACAACTCCGATTATTATTGACCGTTCGCTATACCAACTCCATCCAATTTCAAAGACTGAATTAATATTTGACAAGTCGAGCCTTTTGTACTCCACTGACGTTAAATCGAACGGTGAAAAACTCTGCTGACGGAGAATCGAACGTTCGGGGCTTTTTTGACTGGCCACATTTTTTATCAAACTTTTTTCTCCATTTAAATTCTGGCTCGTTCACAAGAAAAATCGTTTTCTTTGTCATCGATGTTGACTTGAATTTTTCAAAGCGAATCAATGATTTTTTTTACTTTTTTCTTTGGTTTATTTTCTTTGTCACGCCCGTATGTGAAATGTTACAATTATTGAGGCTCGTACAGAGAATTCGTGGGGGTTTCGCGGTCGCTTCCAACGTCTCGAACGACTTTACCATTCTCAATGGGGAACATTACTCATTGAATCCGGTTCTCACGCTTGCATGTGCACAGTATGTGTTATACCGCATATGTAATAATTACACTAAAACGGTGCTGTTATGCTCGTTGTCAATGGGATGTCCTGTTGATTGAGCGTCCTGTTATAACAGTGAAATGCAATTTTTCATCTCGTAGCGTTACTTTTTGTTTTATTTTTATTTTTTATTCGTAACAGTATTTACGCTCCAAGTATTTTAGGTCGTGGCTGTCTGGCTGGAAAATTCATCGTTTTTTTTTCTTCCTTTTTCGAAGAGATTGCCGGATGGAACGAAATCTAATTTTTCGGGGCATTGCTGGCGGATACTCGGCCAGGATAACGTTCGAATTTCCTTTTCGATGTTTTTTTCGATTCGGTGTAGTCGTTGCTAATCCCGATTCGTAATTGCTAGTTCGTTGCTGTTTTTTTTTTTGAGAATTCGGTGAAAACGTTTCTGTCGAGCGAGAATATGATTTTTTTGAAATATCTTTTTTCTTTCCGGGGTTTCCCTTGCACTCTTGACTATTGTATACATTTTCTTTACGATATTTCGATCGTAGATCAACCTCGAGTGGCTCATACTTTGTTCTCTCTCTCTCTCTCGCTCTCTCTCGATTCTTTGCTGTTTCTTTTTTCTCTCGGTCTCTCGCTTCTTTTGGAATGGAATCTCAGGTCTCTGTGAGCAAACTGGCAGGCCGCAGAAGAAGAAGAAGAAGAAGCAGACACACCAGAGCAGCACAGGCAAACCTTTTACAGGATGGCCAACCAAGACGATCTATACTACAACGAGGACGACCGCACTGAGCAGCTTGTCGAACCTTTTTCCCCCCCTCTTTGTTTCCGTCTCTCTCGCCGCCGCGTCATTCTTTTCTCTCTGTCTTATTTCTCATTCTTTCTCCATCTCTCTTTCTCTCTTGCTCGGTCTTTTGAAGTTTTCGTTTGAGTTGAAGCAAGTTCGGAATAGAAGGAACCCGAGGAACAGGATCGAACGTTAAAGTGGGGGAGAAAAAAAGAATGAGAAAGAGAAACGGAGAGATGGAGATGGGTAGTGAGAAGCTGACGACGCTCGGCTGCACGAGGTCATCCGGTTCACTTCGCTTCCTCGCCGAATACAAGCGCGCCTCCTCGCTTCCATTGCTTCTCTAATCTCAGCCAGCGCCATCCTTCTTAAGGATGTAAGAGCACGCGGGCTCCTTTATCGTCGAGACGACGAATCAGTGTGTTGCTATTTTCGAATTTCCTTCGTTTTTTTTTCTACAACTTTCAATTTTCTTTTCTCATTACGTCTTTCATGAAATTGGAACGATCAGCCTTATGAATTTATTATTATTCAATCGAATTTCGTCGAATTATTTTCTCTGGAAAAATTCGCTTGACACACTGAAAAGATAATTTTGTTGAAAAAGTTGAATATTTTGTTCGATACGTTCAACTTAACGTTTTTTCGAATAATCCCAAAAATAGTATCAATGCAGCAAGAAATATTTTAGAAAGTCTCTTCGGAAGCAAATTTCAGTCGTTCCATTCGTAAATTTCGCAGACAATTTCGTTAGAATCCAAATAAACTGTCAAAATAACGAAAATTTTGAAATTATCAAAAAATATTTAGTTTACCGTATTCAACGAAATATCGACGGTTTTTAACAAAATTTTATTCTCAGTGCAGCTCGTGAAAATGGGGAAAAGAAAATGCTGCAACTCAATTTGATGGGAATTTGGTACAATTGTGAATTTCTGCTTAGCAATTTTTATGGATGTACGTGCACACTCAAATGCTCGGATTCTGTAATCTCTCGTCCCGCATTCGTGACTTTTATCGACCTCGACGTGTCGCTGAGTTTAGCACTTAACTTATGTTCATCCACCTTTGCTAGATGTTTACGAACCTCGCTAATTCCCATTTGTTACACTTGGCTGATTCTCACTTTATCTCTTGTTTTTCTCCCTCACGTTGCTACTTTCCTATTCGTTATTCTCGTCTCTCTCTTCATGACTCTTGCACAATATTCACGAGTTACGAAATTTCTACACCTTTTCATTATTTTTTCTCGTTTTGTTGATTCTTCAGTGAAATCTTTGTTGAGAATGTTATTTTTTTACATTTTTCTATCGAATCCATCTGTCGCGACGTAGTTTCAGTTGTTAGCGTTCGAACTTTGTAAATTGTTGTGTGGTTGAGGTAGAAAAACAGAGGCTTATTGAAACAACTGAGAAAAAGCAATTTTCTTGTCGTTTGCGTTAGGAAAGTCTTGCGCCACAGTCTGCGTCCAGCGTGTCACCTCGGGTGTATTTTTTAATCCAAACTTTGGTCCCGCGAGATGAAATTAAAGCAGATTAGCCGGGCTTTCCTCTCCCTGTAAATTTTCTCTGTTTCTCGCTCTCGGTAATTCATCGACGTCACGCTCGAGCTCGTCCAGTCGTCCTTCAAAAGTTGAAACAAAAGAAAAACATGGCTCGAGGTCAGTTTTTTAGCTTGGCTTGTTTCGAACTATTACCACCCAACAGATTTAAATCCAGACGTGGCAGCAGTCGAGTTCGTTAAATTCGCGTGACAAGTACGTTACGCGCTGCAATCGCTTTTTCCAATTCATCAGTTATTATTTTCGCGAACCTGTTACGTAGTGGCAATCTCTGTCAATTTATCTTGTTTATATATGCACTTGGTTATTTCGGTTTGTTTATTATCGTTGCCTCATTTATGTCAATTATTCGTTGTCGACTCACTGCGGCGACGCTCCAGTTATGATGAATTAAATAAATTAAGCGGCTGCTCAAACTTTGACACTTCTCTCGATTTTCGACCGATTTTGTGTGACACTATACGTGATGCTTGATGATCGAGTCTTCTCTCTAGTATATAGTTATGTTTTGAAACTTTATACACACACGGACTTGGTGAATAATGGCTTGACGAGAATGACACGAACATCGTAACACGTGTCCTCGGGTCGAACGCTCTCTACGTGTTCGCTCTCTCCGCTATGACCACCGGATTTACCAATCTATATGCTTCGGAAAATATATTTCGATTGTAAACCGCTCCGACGATTGATGATTCCGTCGTCGTCGGCATATACTCATCCACATGGATGTTCTTATGTATGTATGGAAATTGATGACAACGAAAAGTACTCAATAGAGAGAGGGACACATTTTCCTGTTACGCACCGAACGTTGCCTCTGCGGGACACGTTTCTGTTTACCTGAACGTTGCGAGTGAATCAAGCGATCAGCTTGATAAAATCTCCGACGCTACTTCTGGGGGAATTCATGAAGTTTCGTGTTGCCGGTGAACAAAAAATTTGTAATTAATTATTTTAATGAGAAATATTCAATTCGTAAGATTGATAAGGAGTTTATCGTTCGTGACAGTTTGTTTACTTACGTGCGTAGTTTATTTGAGCCTTCGGGGTAATAAAAATCGTTGACGTTTTTCTTGGAAATCCGGGAAACTTTGGGAATTCCTAATGATCCTGAAATTTCCATCGTTGCGAAATAACGAAATTGACATTTTTTCAAAGTCAAAAAGAAACTCTTTGATCTGAAACTTTTGGTTGAATAGAAAAATTGCTTTTTTGGGTTTGAAAAAAAGTCTGTTTCGTTAATTCGCGACGATGGAATGTTCGGGATCATGAATTCTTAGAGAATTAATTTAATGAGAAATATCAGATTCCCCTGGAAATTTTTCACGGTTTTCGAGCTTCATCCTAGTGCAGAATTTATTATTATTGATCGAAGTTTACATGGTTCATCGCAGGATCAAGGGATGACCTTGAAAATTGATGAGTTTTTACACTGCAAAATGAAAATTTCTTCACGCAAAAGAGATGAACGTTTCTGTACGTATTTGAAATTTTATTTTATTTTCATGGAAATTGACTCTCCGCGTAGCAATAAGTGGACCAAGCTCAAGGTCATTTCTCGGTTTTATTTTTTGACAATGATTTCTCGATTCCGATTCCCTCCTCGCGAATGTTTGAGAATTTCATAATATGAATTAGTTTTTTCGTGAAAAATGTCACAGATTAATGGAGTTACGGGCGTTCAATTTATCGCGGATTTTCGGGCGCTTTGTGCGCGACAAAAGGAACCACGTTGTGAGGAATATCTCAATTGACAAGCCCCAGAATGTTTCGTTATAATGTTTATTAAGTATTTATGTATATATTGGCGGTGGGTTTTATAGAGTTTTGCACGGGACGTTATTCAACGTCGAATAGAGATAGAGGCCTGCTCTTTCCGCAGTCCGCGCGTCGTCGATTCCGTGTTGCCTGCTCCTCGCGTCGCGAGAGCCACATTGAACAATTCTCTCTACTGTCCGAACGCCGCTCCACCGCATCACTTGACTGCCGCGCGCGAGAGAATGTTGCCTGCGTTTCTCTATGCAACACCCAAAACTCGTTTACATCCATCCATCTCTCTATCCCGATAAATATATATATAGTTATATTTGTTGTTGTTATATACGCGTTGAACGATAAAACGCTCCTAGGATTGAGGATTGGGAAGTTGGATATGTTTGGAATGGTTCGCACCGTCGTTGACGTCGGAAACGGGACAACGTGCCCGTCACCGCCATATACTCCCCTGCAATCGTCCACCCACGCACACGATCATGGGTTAGAACAAAAATAGAGGCTGAAAAAAAAAGAAACGTCATGAAAAATCCTCCTGCACCTAACCGTCACTGGTTCGATCGTCCAACTCGTTTGTTTATTTGTCATTTACTTTTTTTTTCGCGCTTCTGTCTTGTTTGTTTTTGATTTTTTTTTTCATTCATCGGAACGCTTTCATGTCCTCCGATCGCACCTCAAAATCCCTCTCATTCCACTGTTTCGAATCCGCAACCCTGTTCGACTTTCGATGCACTTTTCACGCGCTTTTTCTGTTATTGCTCTCCCTTCCGCTTTTTTTTTCTGTTGCTAAGGTCCCAAAAAAAAACTCGTACCAGAAACTTTAACCTATATATTTGATTTGTAGTTTTTGTAAAATCCAAACTTATGGTTTTTGCGTTCTCGTCACTTATTCAAACAAGCACATCCCTGCATTTATTTATTTTTGCTTTCCTTCACGAAATCTCTTCGCTCTCTATGTCAGATTCTGCGAAGGAGGGAATTTCCCCACGTTCAGCAAATTTACCATGTTCGTTATCGTTACCGCATCGTCGCGATCTATTTCTTATGAAATTACGTCATTGATAATATAATGTTTGTAAATTTATTCGGAAATGAAATATTCAATAAAAATCACTTATTTTTTGTTGAATCGTTAATTTTATCATTTGAGTTTGCCCCAAATTTGCTCATCGATTCGTAACGTTTGTGTTCTTGCTCAGCCAGTGAGGAAGAAGAAAGTTTCTTTTTTTTTCTTTCTTACGAGTAATTGGTTTCGTGGACGGAAGAAAAAAATGGAGCCACAATTGCCGCAATGCAATCGTCACTTTAATAATGTGTACGAATGAAATAATGAATAAATGTTGTGGCTATCAAATTCAGGAAAACGTTGCACCGGCGAGGTGCATTTTGCAGTCGACTGGAATTGAAGTCATTGGTGCGTCGTTACTCGCGGTGTTATTTGCAGTCCAAGGTGGCCTCGCGGTCGATGTCTTAATTGTTTGGTAACACGCACGCAAAAATTCATACGTAAATATATAAAGTTGTGTGTGAAAATAATAAGGACACAAATGTTCTGGAATATGTGGCGAAATTGTGTGTTTAAATTTTTTCTTCAGAGCTTCATTTTTCGCTGTACACTCTCCTCGACTATGCATCGTCCTCCATAATATAGCAAAGATAATTTGACGCCTTCTCTTCGCTCTATAATCGTCGAGGAGGAAGGAAACGAGAGAGAGAGAGAAAAGAGAGTAAAACTCGTGAAGATATTCCAGTTGGAATAAGCGAGCTTGTGCTGTACGAGGGGCCTTGGTTTCTCATGCACATACGGTACAGAACGGTCGCATACATATGTATCAAGTTCTTCGAGACATTCCATCTCGCTTGGGCTCGTTTTCATAGCGCAGGTAAGCGCGATTATGTGGGTGCATGTGTGTGTGCGCGTTCCGTATGTGCTTTGCGCGCTTAAAAGCATAATCTGCTTTACCACGTGGCAATTCGCTGATGTAAGAGCGAAAGAGAAGAGAAAGAACCGAGAACGTTAGGATGAAGAGACATTTCTTCTTCGTGAACCCACACACACACACATACACACACTGTACATTTATAACTTGAAAAGAACTCAGCGAAACTTAATTGGGTATTTTCTTTCTGGATCGTTTTGTTGTTTCCGTCAGTTGGAAACGATTTTGCTGTTTTATGATTTTTTCAATTTTCCAACAATCTTTCTTCGAATCTCAGAAAGCATTTCAATTCGTAAGCTTTTTTCTATGGTACATTAAGGATTTCGATCGTTTGGTACTTCTTGGCTACTCACGCCAAGCTCGTTTTTTGATCTGAATTTTTGAAATTTTTCCAACAAAGGAATCGAATTTTCTACCGATTCGGAAAATTTTTAAAGCCTCCGGAAGAAGCAGCAAATGTTTGTGTCAATTGTCCAATGCTACATAGAAAAGAGCATGCGGTGGAGGGTCTACGCAGTTTGCATCTCTCGTATGCGTAGCAGAAAATCGCATTCTCGTTTCAAAGCTTTGTACTCTTCTCGTGTATAGCGCGCATATCTGTATATGTATTCACGGGGCTCTACAATGTCCTATAATACACAAACGGGCATGGAACAAAAAGAATGTAATACTTTTACAACCTGAATCATTCCCTAGCTGCTGCGCTTTTCGCGGGGCTGCTTTCTTCCTCTTCCATTTACCTTGCTCGATCGAAAACTCCTCATTTTCTTCTTGATTTCTCTCTCTCTGTTTTCTGATGCAGCTTCTTTCTCTCTTTTTACACAATCTGTTTGCTTTTTTCTGTCTCGTTTTTCTCCATTCCATATCCGTGTTGGTTCCTGATGGTTCTTTCTCTTCTCGAGTGTCTACTCCATCAACGACGATCGCGAAACGTCGTTTTTCTATGTAATAATATTTTTGTTTATATTTGTCATTTTTTGTTGCTTTTTTTATTTTCTTCGAGTCGTTTCTCGCGGTAAAACGTGCCGGGCAGCCAGCCAACCATTTCTCTTTTCCTCTTCTTCGTGTTCACGCTTGCTATTTTTTTATTCCATCCTCCCACATCTCCTCCCCGTTTTTCCACCTCATCTCGCAACGTTTTTTTCTTATATCCTCGGCTCTCGTTGCCTCTGACCGCCACCGAGAGCAGGATGTTGAAGAGTTTGGATTGTATCGCGCGGTGCTTTAAGAACGAAAGACGAAGGAGGATAATGGAAAAGGGAAAAAATAAATGAACATGAAAGGAAGAGAAAAAGTGGCAGCGACTGAGAGTGGCAAAGCGAGACGTACGAGAGCAAAAGAGATGGGCGAAAAGAGAATGAAAGAAGAAAAAAACGATGCACACTGCGCCAAGCTGCAGCGAGCGAGAGGAAGAAAGAGAACGTTGGGTTAAGGCAAAAGCCAGCCTCGCCAATCACACTGATACAAAGCGAGAGAATCGTGAATTAAACAAAAAAATAATAACCAACGAAAGAGCGAGAGGCAAGGATTCGGAAGGAAAGGCAGATACGAAAACGATACTGAAAGGGAAAGAGAAACAGTTTTTCCCCCTTTTATTCTTTTTTTTTCTTTATATTATTCACTTATTTTTTTCATCTTTCATTTCTTTTTTATTCTCTCGATCTGCCTTCCTCTCATGCGCTCGGACTAACCCCTCTCGCTCCGTTCCCTCTCTCTCTCTCCCGTTAGTCACGAGATCCCGCCTCAAGCCTCCAATTTCACTTTGTGTCTGTGTGTCCGTGCTGTGCCTCCTCTCATCCCCGCCGCGTATGGGTCACTGAAAAAGCATAAGAGAGCGACAGAGAGAAAGAACCTTTTGTGCTTGTATGCCTCGCTAGGAGGCGCACGCTCTGACTCGCAAGATTGCACTCGGATTACACTACAGAGGGTCCTAAGAGGGATAAGGCAAAAATACGGAGATATGCGCTGCATGCTTGCTATATCAAGAAGAAATATACCCTTTCAGTCCCGTCAACTTGAAATCATTGAAACTCATTTTTATCGTTTTTACTTTACTTCTTCCTTGATTAATTTGCACTCGTCATCTTATGACAGAGTACATATTGAGTTGCCAGTAACATATATTTACAAATATATCATGAAACACGTATCAAATTGGAAGGAAAAAAAAATCAATGCCTCTCAAGTTTGCAACGTTGAGATTCAACGAAAAATATTGTTTCTATTAATAATTTATTGAATTTTGACAATCATCATAATTTTTCGTGTCGATTGAGTTTTTCTGTCGCAAGTATTGAATAATAATTACGAGCTCCGCTGTTGTAGAAAAAAACAGAATTTTCGTTGCATTTCATCAAAAACTTCAACGCCATAAAAATCATCGTGTGTGATGAAACGGGAAAATGTTCCCTACACGATGAATCGGAATTTTTGATTCGATTGTTATCGAGCGTGCACCAACATTTAGAATGTACTAAAATTTGTAGAAAATGTTAGAATCGGCAATATTGAATGTCGCTTTCTATCGCTTTAATAATAAACTTTTCTAATATTAATCACAGTTCGTGATTTTTTAGCGTCAAACAAGTATCACATGGGCGGCGGTGCTCAGTCGTTTTGTTGAGTTTCTTTTTTGTTTTTTTTTTTTTTTGTTTAGATTATATTTGTGTTTATTCGCACGAAGATGATTGCTCAGGCTGAGGATCGGGCCAGAGAGCAGCGAACCAGTTACCTTTTCGCGTGTCGCTAGTCATCCTGATTCTCTGCTCGTGACCGGAGCTCTTTCCTCTCTCTCTCTCTCTCTCTCTCTCTCTTCTTTCTTTCCTCATTTGCTGGATTGAATTTTCTGTAGATTCGTACTCTATGTACGGGATGTGCCAAAAGTCATGGTAAAATTGTGTCGTTCCGTTCGGTGAAGTTGGAAAATCTTGAGTAAGAAACTTCTAGCCCGATGACTCGTCTCCGCTCCTCGCAACTTTTTTTCAAACTTTCTGTAATTAATGATGAGGGAATGCTCAACGCGGAGGATCTTAGTTGGGAAAAGTTTTGAATTTCGTTTTTTTTTTTTTTACAGTCTCGCTTCGTATTTTTTTATTTTTTATTATTCTGTCTATCTTGGGCTTGATTTTACGGACACACGGTCGATTTATAGAGTTTATATGTACACAGTTTTGTTTATGTCTGTGTTCTCTCAATGTGTTGGTCTGTTTCACGCTCGAGTCACGGAGCTTTCGGCCCTCATGATTGCTTTGAAACGCGAACCGACACGCGGAGTCTTTACAAGCCAAAGAGACGCAAGTCTCCCGTCTCTATCCTTCTTCCCACTCTCCTTTAACCCTTTTCTACCGAATCTGTTCATATGCACCGGCTTGCGTGATGACAACGAGGAATACGAGATTGCGCGCTTCCATCTGCACAGACAGAGGGAGAACGGAAATTCGAATACTGGACGATTTTTCTACGATGCTCTCTTATTTCCTTTTTGTCTCCGTTTTCTCTTTTTTAGGAAGCAGAGACTTTCCGAAATTATGTCGTCAACCTTTACCTCGGACCTCGCACTTTGACATATTCGTTTTTTTATATTATTTTGCTTTCTTTATACTTTTTCATACCTGTTTATTTTTTGCTGCCGGTTCTCTCTGGTTCTTAATTGAAAGTTTACTGCTCGGGGATCTTTTCGGAATAGAGTCTTTGATGATTTATTTCTAGGAACGAGTGGAAACTCGTAATGAGATATTATTGCATTTTTTTTTGGGACCCGAACTCAGTGCTACCGTCTTAACGTAGTATGATCGAGTTCTTGGGGTCAAGCGAGGAGGAGAGAGAGAGAAAGAGAGAGAGAGTTATATAAAAAAGCTCAACAACCCGTGGTTTTGATTTTAACGTTGATGGAAATTTGATATTTGCAGAAACGATATTTGAGTCGAAAGAGATTTATTTTTGAATACGTTATAGACTTCAGAGATGGAATGAAATTTTTCAGGATAAAAAATTTCATCATTTTTATTAGATATTTTTCTGGGCACGTACGAAACGCCGAGGTAGCAATTGTTGTGTGATTTGTTTTTAATGATCCGTGGGACCACGTGATTATCACCAAAACGGATGGAATATAGATTTTTACGAACGAGGCTGAAAGAGAGCGAGAAAGAGGAGAGAAAGAAAGGGAGGTATGGAAAGAGGAAACCGCATGCCGAACAGGACTCTAGGCACGTAGTAAAAAGCCACAGATTGCCCAGCGGCAACGCGGCGCGTTCGTAAACCATAACTATATACGTACCGAACCATCGTTGACCCAGGTTTTGAAATATTAAAGCCCCTTCCGTTGCCCTCCACTTCCCGCTAGGTACAGGGTCGGAAAAAGAGAGAAAGAGAACGAAAAGAACGCCATCTGCATGATAAATTTGACTGGTCCACCCTCCGCTACTTGAACACATTCTGTGCTTGCGCACATGTGTGCGCCGGCCATGTGTGTGTGTTTGTTTTTGAGGTTATACCTTGGAACCACTCCCGTTCTCTACCTCGCCCTTGACTCCGTGATCCATCGACCAACTGCCTCTGAAACAACGAGCGGAATGACCGCACCCTCGCGACGGACTACCAGAGCGACGATTTTAAGTTTGTTCCACCCGATGATGCTCATTTTTCTTGATCCTTTTCATTTTTATTTCTTCTCCAATTGTCCAACTTTCCTATTTATTGTCAATTTTCATCAAATTTACCGAGAGTTTCGATCTATTCCCGTTGCTCTGCCTCTTTCTGTACTTTTATCTCGCCCTGCTCGTATTTTTCTTACTTGTCGTAGTTGATTCAGGAAGTTGAAGAAACAAATATCACGAACGCTCTTCGTTCGTTGTTGTTTCTACATTTTTTTTCCTTTCTCATCCCTCGGGAACTAAAAAGAAAAAACACGTGTCAAAACAATTTTCCTTGCCGCGAAAATTTATTGGCTTTAAAACTGTCATCGGAACAGAAAAAAATAAAATATGGATGCGACAAGAAAAAAAAGTGCAACGGTGCAGTGTGTCTACTGTTGCAATTTCGTTGAACGAAATAAAACTGCCAAGTACATCTTAAATTTTGTTTTTATTTGCCATTGTTTTTTTTTATTCTCTCTCGTTTTTTTTCTATAGTTTCTCCGCGGCTTCACGTACTATCGTGCTCGCGAAATATTTTGACGCGAACTCACGGACGTCTCGCGAAGTCGTGAAATATGTTGAACTTTTTTTTTCTTCATTTTTGAAAAATTGCGATCTGCTATATTATTTTTTTTGAGCCTTTTTTTTACTACCGATTCTCGTGTTTATTTAAAATAAGTACTCCAGTAATTGAAGTATGTGAGTTTTTGTTTTCATTTTTGTTTGTGAGTTTTTGATTGAGGTGAAAAGTCCTGCAGGTATAATAGAATACAAAACGCTCTTTCAGAGCCTCCCATAATATGAGGTCTCGACGAATAAACTCCGAAAGTTCATTCCTGCGTTGCCACAAGTAAATTACTCTCGCTCACTCTTTTTTCTCTTCCTTCTCTGTCTCTCCCTCTCTCTTTCTCTCTCCAAATCGTATCAACTCAAAAATACATTTTCCGACTTCTCTAGGGATACGGAAGGAAAAATCGTGGAGAAAGAAACGCCAGAGGCGTCGAGAATACTCTTGAGGGGGAAAAAGGCGAAGAGTGGCAAATCCCAACGTCGCGTTTAACGTCGAAAAGGTGGTTATTCGTACAACTGCACTTGCGGTTGCGCAAGAAATGAAAAGAAACATAATTTCGAAAAAAGTTGTTATTTTTTTCTCCTTCGAAAGTTAATCGCTATTTTCTTTTTTTGCTCATAATCTTGCTATTTTTTTAAATAAAGAACTCTTGCTCATTGATTATCCGAAATTTCAGGCCAGACCACTCGGTCGATGTATCTGAATGGCTCGTGAAAATCTCGAGCATCGCAGAGCCGAAACATTGAGATAGAGGAGCCACTTGAGACGATAAGTTTATTCACGGGCTTGCATTCTAACGAGAACTCAAATTCCACACGTAAATTATCCATGTATATCAAATCGTGTAATTCAATATAGACACGGACATACAAACCTATAAATATAGGTATAGAATGGTCGTTTCCGATTACTGCAGCCCCTTCTCTCATCCAGGTGTCAAGTGGAGACTGTACACACTTCATATCATACCCTGAGTCACATAGGAATTTCTATAGAAATCGTACGATAATCTTGCTGATTCTGCAATTTTTTTTACAAATTCGATAATCTTCAAAATAATTATTTACTGATTAACGGTTCTGAACTATGCGTTTTATTTAAACAGCATTCAAGCATTTTGCAATGGCATTGTGTGATAATGTGAGTCTTTGTCACTTTCGATGTAGAACACCCCATACAAGTCACAATGCGTGCGATTCTTTTATGTATTTATAAATATATAGTGCGTTATGTCCGGTCCAACGTGTGTATTTATAAATATGCGTGTGGGCATTTGTCTAAATCATACGAAATGTATCTTGAACGTTTTGGCTTTTATTCTCGACTAAACATGCACGGATTTTGATTTCAATGTTGATTCGGTCCACCACTCCGTTCGTCACAGTTGCGTACACATCTGTGCCACGTAGAGAGCTTCGCACAAAGCCCCTTTAAGACGCGATTTGCAAGCATTTGCACGGTCTTTCAGTTGCTTCGCTCGCGGATAAGTAGCTTCGTTCATTGAAAACACTGAATAGCATCGACGAGGTGAAAGGTTAATAACAATGAAAAATAAAGACTGAACATTTGAATGCAGTCATGTCGGGATGATGCTGCTGGGTATCGCGGTCGTTCCATGAGGATTCTTCGGAATCGTCGGGATCGTTCGATCCTGTGACTATAATTTTTTTATTTACATTAAAAAATACGAATTTTCAAGTTTTCCTTTTCATGCGGACCAGTAAGGCTCGAGAGCTTTACTTTTTTCCCGTTTTCCTGAATATTTTGTTTTATTGCAAGGCACGGATAAAAACTGAAAGAAAAAAACGTCTCCTTGTGGAAAAGCAGAGATATCTTTGGGTAAAGGGAAGAACAGAGGGAAAGAGGAAATAGGAAAATTGAAATGTGCAAAGGGCACCACGCGAGAGTTGTTTCGTGTGTATCCTCGTCTCTCTCATTTTGCATCGATGAAAAATGGCTCGATGAAAAAAATGTCTGAATATACGTTTATGTACTCGCTTGGAAACGGTTCACTCGAGGCTGTACTATGCAACATTACGCTCCACATTAACCAAGTGTAAATCAGTCGTGTGCGAAAAATCCTGAAGTTTAAGCCTCGTTTAATTTCCCTCTGCAAGAGCTTCTCGTCGCTCTCATTTCTCTCTCCCTCGCTCTCTCTCTCTCTCTCTCTCTCTCTCTCTCTCACTTGCCTTGTACATCAGTCGTTTGTCTGGTACATAGAGAGCCCTTCGCAAGTACCCGAATGCTCTTGTTTCCGTGTCTAAACGTACAGGGTGGCTCGATGAAATTTGCGTTTGCCTCATCGTGCATCGATGCATTTTTTTTTTTCAATCTGACGAGATTTTTCGGGACATGTCGACAAAATTTAGTCTTTCATTCTGACCTCGCGGATGCGATTCTCAACTTTTGTAGAAAAGCGAGGAACTTGGAAATTTTTAAACTGCTTTTTTTTCAATTAGCTTATTAGGCAATTGTTTTGAAAATGATTACTTTCCAGACTCGGACATTTTAGAACGAGACACCCGCTACATTTTTGTTTATGCCGCGTGATGCGGCGGACGGAAAGGTGTAGAAGGAAATGAAGTGGATCGTTCCATGCACATTTTGTACGGCGATACAAGCTCGGTATCTCATGAGACGTAGACCTGTTTAGACGAACGTCAATATATACATAGGGACCTATGCCGATGTGAGTGTATTCACCGACGGTTGAGGATGAGAAGGCATCTCGCAATCAGACGCCAGCAACCCTTGCAGACTCTCGCTTTCTCTACATCTCTCGCTCTCACTTTAAAGTTTCTTTGTACTCCCGCCCCGCATACGCTGCCTTGTTAAAGAGGAGAAAAAAAAGCATGAAACAAAAGGCTCAACGTTGTTAAATCATCGGTGATTCGGGCGCTGTATAACAATTTTTTATGGAAAAAGCAAAACAGTTCAATAAAATTGTATGAAGAACCGAAAATGTTTTGGATTTTTTTTTTTTCATGGATATGATCATTCTGACAGGGAAAAACAGTTTATGAACGATTTTTAACTTTGATTGATTTGAATCAGGATTTTATCATGTGGGGAGAAACCAAACGGTGCAGTTTTTATCGTTCACTTTTCAGTAAGCTGGTCATTTCGTTGCTCGATCGAATGTTTCTTTTTTATGGTTTTGGCACAAATTTGGATTCGCTCGGTTAAATAACGTGGAAGGTTTCCCATGGAATTATGGTATTTTCTGGTCATTCAGTTTATTTTTCATTTTATTTGGCATTTTTCGGAAATTCTGTGTTCTTGATGGATTGGAAAGAATTTTTATTTTTAATGTGCAATCGCGAGCTTCTGTTTGGTAATTCGATATCGATTTGCGTTGCAAATTATATAGTCAACATGTCGATTGATTCGATTTGGCGACGGCGTGGCGAATCGATCTAATTATATAAGGATAGCTTGATTACCATTGAGTGACAATTTTTTTTTCATTTTGACATTATACGCCAGGTATCGTTTGCACTTCGAGCCACGACCTTGCGCTTCGGTTCTTGTTTCAAACAACCCGAGCAATCCGATTCGCCATCTGATCCAATGGATTGATACTATTTTCGCACTCCTTTTGAAATGGGATATCCATCGGGCAACAACAAAAAGTGATAAATTAATTTGCACCAATTATCAGACATTTTCTTTGCTTTATTATTTCTCGATAAACACGTACACGACTCGGTCAGACCCAAGGTTACCGGGTGGTTTTTTTGTTGAAAATGGACTCGTTTTCAATAAATTTAAATAATTGCATACAAACGTCCGATCGGAGAAAAATAACACAATGTGTCCGCAATTTGAATGAGCGATATCGCAAAAACGGGCCGCGTTCTCGTCGCACATGGTAGTTCGGGACTCGCAGGGGTTGTTTTTTGCCACAAGTGACGAATTGAGGGTCCAGAAGTATGAAATTTTAAGAGCACGTAAATGTGTTATGAATGTGCTATATCGCAAAAATGGCCCATCCTTCCATAGCGACCGCGGAAATTCAATGATCTCAGTTTCGCAATTCATGCATATTGTGTACGAATATGTCATTGAAAATACGAAAATTTGTCAAATTTGTCGTTGAAGATATTGTAAAATATTGAACATCGCAACTTTACTGTGTGCACATCGGGCACCACGTTGTGCACAAGTGTGAACTACCGGCGCAATATGTCAATGCGACTGACGTATTTGGTAATGTGGAACGTAACAGCTGATCCGGTTGGGAAAATCGATCCCATTTTTCTAACTGCTCCTGAGTCCTTGAAGATCTTGGTATTGTTTTTTCTTTAGTAGCCTTCATTTTTTCAACTTCATTAATTATCACTATCGCAGCGTATAAGGTGAGCCATGAAAAACGTGAATGTCCGGCACCAATCGGAATTGCTGAGGTCAATTCTTATTTATGGTTTCTCTTGACCCTGTCGGACCAATCTTACGTGCTTAAGTGACAAACTTCCGCAACATATATGGGTCGGAATAGCGCAAGGCTCACAAATAGTTTATTGTTATTAGTATTATTATTGTTATTGTTATTTATCTTTTGATGATTCTGCGAATTATGCCCTTGCTCGCTTTTACGATCCCATCAGTTTGACCCTGTGACCCTGAGGATATTGCTCATTGCTACTTTTTCCTTATACACTGGGAACTCTACTTTGTTAGCCTGGTCCCGACGATCATCACGTGGATCCATGAACGGAACATGGCCAATGGTTCATATTTATCAGTTGGATGCAAAACTGGTTCGCGGGTTCTGTTAAGAAAATGGAAGCCTCAATGCACGCTGCTGATGTATTTACACGCAGGAATCAAGGAAAATCATGGAAATTCGTGTGTGATTTTGTAGGTGGCTGTATTTTCATTGTGTTTCCGTTGGTTATCACTTTAGGAGCTCTCTGGTTACCGCCTGACGATTGATGCTCGAGCTGGTACACGGTTGAGCGGTCACCCAACTCGGTTCCGACCTCGCCTGAGGCTGCTTAACTTGGGAGGTCACTGAAGCGACTCACCGACCGCGCATCCATCGCTTTCCAGCATGAATAATTAATTAATTAATATACAAACGTCGGAATGCATTAATGATTTTTGTTGTGAGCAGACGAGCTTGATGCTGCGCGTTTATAATTCTCTTCGTCTCCTTTAGTTTGAAAATCTCCCAACAAGATTCCATCAGTTTTTTTATTGCCAAGCCTGTTTTCAGCGGTTTCTCCGTTCCTCTTTATGTCGAGTTTTCTTCGGGTGACGAAAGTATATCGAACTCGCCGCGGCAAGATGCAAAAATCCTAGAGTTACGGCCCGTCAAATTCCTCTCCCTCCGCGGATACTTGCTCGCTCTTGAACGCGACGTCTTTTAATAACTGGAATGATTAACGCCAATGGGAAAAGTTGGTACGACGAGAGGAAAAGTTTGATTGAGGTCGCCCGGAAGTAGAAGCATATTTGTCACCTCTCGAGATATCCTCTTATACCTTCGTTTCCTCTCTCTCTCTCTCTCTCTCTCGCTCCCCTACCCTCTTGGCGGAGAATCTCGCGATTTATCGATCTTTGCAGCTCTCTTCTGTCGAAATACCGCGATCTTGCAGTTTCTTATTTAATCATGTCCTTTTGTCAAATCCAATGTATTGTCTGGAAACGTAAACATTTCGTTGAATATCGTGCAGATGAAAATTTTTTAATCACAACGACATTTTGATTGTTTAAAGATTTTCAGAGACCGCTAGCCAAATATACCGTTGAATTAACAACAATTCGTTCATCATTGATGAATACTTACATTTTTTTTACACATTTTTTTTTATTATTAAAAAAAAAAATCGACCTTTTTTTTGACAAAATCGGGTTTTCGGAATACAAAAGATTTCTCTCTATTCCTCGTATCACATACGCGTCAAGTTTCGTGCACGTGAATACGACACATACGTGTTCTCTGATAAAAGGCTTTAAATATGTGAGGATTTTCCCGAAAAGACTCAGGGCTCCACTCGCTTCAGGATATTTACCATCTGATGTACGATTCCACTCTTAATATATGTATATAGCAGGGGTATAAATGGATTTCCGCAGGTCGTCTAGCTCCGGGCTCTGCTCAGTACAGACAGCATCGCTGACAGTCGCATTCACGTATGCATACCAACAATTTTTCTCATTCACACTGAAACATTGTGTGCATACATGCGCATGCGGCTTCGCGTATCGCTATATATGTCGAATCTCCGAAAACTTACGATCCGTTAGTTCAGAACATTTTTACAACTTGCGCGTATAAATATTTATAGATTCATGGGTAAAGCCAATATAATGGAGAGAAAGAATGAAATGCATTCTTCGAGTTGCCTCATTTTTATCTGACGTGTGCTTTTTTATTTCATATTTCTTTCATATCACGATCCTCACGCAGGCTTTATCATGACAGCGGATTTTCACTCATTCCAACTTTCAACTCCCTCTCACTTTTCACATTTTCTCTATTCCGCTTTTATTATTTAACAGCATCGTCGTTGCTTCCAGACCTCGAAATTATATTGAGAAGAAAAAGTGTCAACGTCGATTTCCGGTCTCTACGTTTATTTTTCTTCGTTTTTTTAACGTCAATTGAACGCCGTGCGGAAACGCATCGACTTCTACCCAATTTCACTCCATTTAACAATGTTTTCCGTCCCATACGGATCGAGCGACATGATTACTTTTTTTTTCTACGACCCATACGAGTATGAGTTCTGGTAATACAATTGTTATCGTGTTCTCGTCATGCCAGGATATCGAATGACCACACGATTCAATTGGCACGGTGTTGCGTTACGAGAATTCATTTTCTTTTCTTGTTATCTTTTTTATCACCAGAGAGAAATAATATATGAATGGAGTAAAAATTTTATATAGTTATTGAACGTTTAATACGCACGCGTGCTAAAATATAAATAATCTCATTCGCAAAATAGACGAGATTAATTTTTCTACTACGCTTTGGTGAATATGATGAGGAATAGATTTGTTTGTAAAATAAACACTTCATCATAACGGCTTCATTTTACTTCACAGTTTCGTTTCGATGCTGCATATTCAAATTTATTTATATCAATTGCAATTCCATGCTCGGAGGCAGTGAAGCAAATTCACGTGTAATTTTAACTCCGCTCAGAAACACTCCGTTAACCGACATATATTTATACTATTTTTCATGCATTTAAATTCATCATATTTATTCGAAATTGTTTATTTTTGGAACAGGGGTAAAAGTTCTCATCCGCTTTCATGTATTTTACAGTAAAATAATAATTTGTAAAATTGAAAACGCGATTTTTCAATCGCTTTTGAATTTCGTCAATAATAATTTTTTTTTTTTGCTTCCAGTGTATTGACAATTTGTGCGGATCTGCTCGTCAGACTGATACGATATCGCAATGGTAAGTTTATTTTTCGTTTTGTATCAATTTTGTTTCTATGATGTTCCAACTTTTTTTTTCGTCGGATTGTATTTGCCTTTGCAAAAGCGTTATGGATTCATTTTACTCTTGCAAAAAGTTGGGTTTTCATTTGAGTTTTTTGAATTTATTGAAAATTCGATTGAAACTCGTTATGGAAATTACAGTGAATCGAATTTTTTGGAGTCGCTATATATACAAATAGGAATAATGGATCGAATTAATGTCTCTGTAATTGGCGCAAGTTTTTATTGGAACAGAGATTCTCTTTATTGTTATTCGATGTGCACGAATTTAATCCCTACCGATGGAATCAGTTGGAAGCTCCCAACCAGAATATTGTGACTCGGCTACGTTCCAACCCTTAAATATATTATTTGCACGTCTGAAGATTGAAAGAACGAAAGTGTACCGACGTAGGACCTGAAATGCTGACCAGAGCCAGGCTGGTCGATAAAAGAAAAACCACAGGCCAGAGTATATTTACGAGTTTACTCGAAGCAAACCTCGTTCTAACGTTGACCCCCCAACCTCCAAGTATAACGTAGTAATCTTTGATTTTTCTTTTCTACCCTCCTCCAAGTATAAACAGCGCTTAAAGCAGTGTCACAGTTTATTATCTCTATGAAACTTGGACAAACGTTGTAAATCAAATTTTTGTTGCGGTGAGTTATCGAAATTATTATAAACATTGCGACTCAGGCTTTTGGCAGTGTTGCAACGACTCAATATCATTATTTTCATTATAATCGAGTTATCAACATAAATATTCTGTTAAGGGAACAGTGAAATTGCGTTTAGTGCTTGCACACGAAATCACATTATTGCGGAATTGTTGATTCTTCTTCGTAGACTAATTGGCAGGAAGAAATTACAGAAATCGCTTGAAAAGGACAAAAACTAAGGGGAAAATGTACAAAAAAAAGTTTGGGCTCTGTTTTGCTGGGCGATTGCTTAGTTAAATGAGACAAGACTAATCTTGCACTTACGATCAAGAACGACTATTACGAAGTCCATGCAGCTCTCGTTTATGAGGACTCACTCTTTTTCTTTCTCTCTCTCTCTCTCTGTCTCACTTTCTCGCGCCCACGTGTGCACGGGTTGATGATAGCAGCGATAGCCTATAAAACGTAAGCACAGTCTTCTTGCGTCCGGCTCCAAGGGCTACGACGAAAATGAGCAGCGAGAAGGAAGAAAATAAAAAGTCAAAGTCAAGAAACCAATTTCCAGATTACGGCGATTCGATCTTTTTAATTCTTTCTTATCCACGTACGCAATTATCTTTTTTCTTCATTTCATTCTTGTTTCAATTATGTCCCTCGACGTTTTTTTGTTTTTCGATTTTATTATGTGCATGTTCATTTTTTTCACTTCATTCGATCATCGCGTTGCTATTTTATTCGTTTGTGTGTTACTTCCCATCAGCGCCTCTCATGGATCGGCAGATTCAATGATTTCGTACCATTCTATATTCATTCAATTTCAACCCTTCGTTTGCACACCTTTTGTCACTCTGGCTTTTCGAATGGTTTTTTTTTGCTTCGCCTGCTTGAATTGTCCAATTTTAATTGATTACGAACGATATGTGCGAGCTTCAAAATGTTTCCAAATAATTAGTCATCGTTGAAGGGAGAATTTGAAATTTGGTTGCACACGCCTGTTTGCAACCGAACTGTTAATACCGAATCCAGGAGAGCATTCTCGTTCAAAACCTCCATAATAGAAATTCATTATTATTCTTCACATATGTCGATCGTTATCACAGAACCGCGCGTTGATATTACAACCAACTCGTATTTCGAACACTTTTAGTTCATTCATAGATATATTTGATAACGCTTTCGATAACTTGCAGTTTCGACGTGGGAGGGGCTCGTTCAATGTTTCCGGCAAACGTACAGAAGTGTGCGGCTTTACCGAAAAAACATTTTCCATCATTCAATTTTCATGATTATTTTTCCACTGCAATTTCAAGTTCATAGTGGTGCCGGTGGGATGTTGAAAAAACGATTTTTGTGGAATTTCTTTTCAGGGCGAAGGCTATGACGTTTTTCATGTTTTTGGAATGCTGTAAATCGAGAACAAACTATTCACTGATGAAAAATTGACATTCTCATAGTTTTTAGGGAAACAAGTTGCAAGCTCGTGAATCTGCGTGTCCATTGGAGGAAAAGCAGTGCTTAATCTAAAATTGATTTTTCGATAGTCCAAGTTTACCATTCGTTCATATATTTGTACGAGTATGTGGATGCGTGTTGTAGGAAACTCTGCAGTTGGTTTACGAACTATCGAACAAGTTTTTCGGATGAAGTTTCCAAAGAAAATTGGAAAATGGCGGCGGCGGCGGCTTCGCCAGCCCACGGGGCTTTCCCCATTAGTCCTCGATGTCCTCCGGGACTTGGATTTCTTGATATATATGTGTCTATATGTATACAGATACATAACATATAAGCGCGTGGCGCTTTACTTCACTACTTTGGCTTCTTGTACCACCGATGCCTATAGAATACCAATCGTCCGAATTTCCCCCGAGGTCCACCAAAACTTATCCCTCTGCTCCCTCTTTTCTCGAGCACTTTCTTTTCTCCCTCGTCATCGCGTCTTCTTCTTACATTTTCCTCCACTTTCAATACATATATGCAATGTTTACTTGTTTACGTACATGTACAAATAATTGTGACGAAACGATTGGATGGATGTATACAGGCTGTTACGAATTTGTCTATCAAACGGTGTACGAGGAACGAGGCAGCTTTTTTTCTTTCAATTTTATTCGATCCTTGTAGCAAACTTGGTTTTAAATGTCCAATATTGATCGGACGAGGCTCAAAGCCGTTAAACCATCGAAAGATTCTTTTTTCTCCTTTTTTTTCTTTTTTTAAATCCCCGATTGATGCACACTTGATCGAGCTTTCAATTTAAGGGTCCTTCGGACTCGAGTACTCGTAGTGTACGGATAAAAGATGAAAAAAAAAAATATCGATGGCTCGGCCAACGTTGAACGATAAATGGACACTTTTTTTTCGTACGCTCTCGTTTTTTTTTTATCGACAAAATGAAGAAGCTCCAGATTCTACAAATCGTTTCTCGCACGTTGATCAGACATGGATGTTCTGGTTTTTTTTCTTCTTCTACTCTGCTGTTCTTCTCGCTTGATCTCTTTGTCCATGATTTTTGAAATTTGATTTTTTCATCTATTTAGAAAAATGATTTCTTTACGTATAGTGTGAATCTCACGAATCGATTAGATCGCGACTTCGGTTTAATCTCGAAACGTCATTGACGGAGAGTTATTCACATCAGTGTGCGGTGAAAATAAACGTAAATAAAAAAGTATCGCGGATAAGGGTGAGAGAAAATATATGCCGGAGTCATACATTAAGTGTCGTTTTTCTTATCGATCTCGCCGCACTTTTTCCGCTTCTTATCCTTATTTTTATTTCCTCGACGACGCGGCGCTTTTCTGTTGTGTGTTCTTTCTCTTTCCTGATCTCTCTGATTTCATTCCCTTTCGTTGATTTTTTTTCTGCTTTCTATTTAATTTTCTTTTTCCTCGAATGAAAAGATAAATCTGTTTCCCCGGAATATCTGCGAGGAGAAAAATCCTCTTGGGAATTTTTCTCACCCTACCAATTGAGACGTTAATTCTTTTTGCAATTTTCTCTCTTTGGTTTCTTTCAATAGCGTTTTTTTTTAACTTTCCTTATTCTTTACAACTTATTTTCGTACCGTATCTACTTTTTTTTTTCCTTGAGGTCATTTTCTCTCGTGGTTTCTTTTTTTTTATGTTTCACCCTTCGCTTGAGTTTGTTTTTTTTCTAAGAGTACGTTGTGGGTGCCTGCCAATGCACTTGAAACGACGAAAATATACTCCGGCCCCTGTAACGCGCTCCATCGTCAGTTATTTTACTCGTCAAAGCGTTGCCAGCGCTCCCAAACGAACTGAGCATTGTTCTCTTCGCTGGACAATAATATTTGTCCTTTTTTTGTCGCCCGTTTATTTATTTTTTCGTTCTTCTCCTTTCCAATGCCGTCGAAGCTTTTTTATTCGAACCCTTGATATCACCGCTCGGCTCGACTTTCGTCTCATCTATTTCCCCGCATCTTTTTCTTTCTTCTTCCATCGAACTCCGTTTCTCTGAATACTCTGCTGTTTCTCTCCACTTGCGACAAACCTTTTTTTTCCGCATTTTTTGTTTTGTTTCAGTTTCGCCTTTTTTTTCCTCTCTGTGTCGTATTTTCTTCTATATATCTCGACTCGAATACCTGCGGCTCGATATATCACTTCGTGCTTTATCTCTGCCCTCCGTTAAACTCGCCGCACGACCCAATGCCCGTTAGCCTTTCTTTTTTATCGTTTCTTTTTTGTCTCTCTTTTCATTTTGTTTTTCCGCGCTCATTTTTTTTTTTTTTTAGTGGTTTTTCATTACTTTGATCTTATAAATATTCATTCATCAGTATCTTCACGAATTATGAAATATTTATCGCTATTTATTGTGATTTCCGGGCTGGACAAGAATATTGTGGTACGTGTTGTTCCTTATCGTTCGTAAAACTGTTTTTCTTCTTGTAAATGGCCAGAAGCAAAAAAGAGAAGAATAATGACCGTGTACACGTACGAACGGTAGCTCCCAGCGTTCTTTCCAACTTTGTGCAATGCTCTGAACAGCTGCTTAATACAAAATTCAAATTGTAACTAGGACAACCCGCTGTCATCTCTCACACATTTTCGTACTTTTCTCTTTATTCTTGTTCAGTCTATATTTTCATCAGTTTTTCTTTTCTTTTCTTTCTGTAATGAACTCTACTCCTTGGAATTGACCTTCTTTTCGTTTTTTTCACACTTTCTCAAGCGCCTTTGAAATTCTATATAAAAACGATAACTTGATAAGGCGAAGGTTAATGCGATTTCCGTGGCCATTTCACGTCGCAGAATCTGCTGGATCTGCAACGAACTTGCTGTGAAATTGGCTCAATATTTAGTTGAATAAAATAAAACGTATCGTATGCAATATTTTCGCCATAAATTTCAAGTCATCAGACAATTTTTATTTTTCTAACTTTAATAACGAATTATAATGAAGCAAGTCGTACCAATTTTACTTTCTCAAGCTGTATCAGCTCACAGCTCGCCCCTTCCGCCTTGCCGCCTATCTTCCTCAGAATATAACGAATTTTTTTTCAACCCCTAGCGAAGTTACTCGAACGACTTTGCCGTAAAGTTTCGCCGAGCAATTTTTATAGACTCGTCACACGGTGTCTCGTGGCTCTTTTTTTTTCTTATTCCGCCAGCTTTTTCGCTCTAAGCCTCGCACATTTTTTTTCCTCCTTCTTTTCTATTTCTTTATTTATTTCCCTTTTTTTTCTTTTTCTTATCTTCCCGCACCTTTTTTTTATTTATATTTCTGCCGCCCTCCATATTTTTCTTGCTCGTACTTTCTTTGGTTTTAATATATACTTTAAACTCGACTTCCATTAATCTTGCCGTACGCAGGCAAAAACTCCCTCATCACTCAATTGTAATATTTACCCCGACGTTCCACCATTTTTTTTTCTTTTTTTTTCGATATGCCGAAGACACGTTCCAGCACCTGACGCACCACGAGATTTCTTCCCATCGCGTTTGCCTCACTTTGATATCTTGCTATACAGTCTCTGCACAAACGACCTTTCGGTGCAACGTGTTCTCTCTGTATTTTAAGCTCGAGCCTCTATTTCCGCGCGATCCACGCTCGCCTCCAACTGTTTTATTACTTTTTACATTTTAATGCATATTTCTCACGGTTAATTTTTCTATGACTATGCGAGTTCCAGGGTTTCCTCATTCGCCTTCGTGGCAAATGTTGAAAAACGTCAATCAGACTTTTTACCAATTTTCTGTCGCAGTTCTGTGTTCGGGACACACGGTGATTTTTTGAATTTTTTTCTTTCTCATGCATAATATATTCCGTTTAAGGCTTTCCGATAATTCTCACTAGACCCCCTCGCCCCCGCACACCCTCCAATTCTTTCTCATCCCCGTTAAACTCTCGCGGAAAATGTTCACCGCCCGTATGATATGAAACTTTGGAGCAAAACTTTCCGGCTGGGAATCGGTGTTAGGCGAGAAAACTATGGCCAAAGTTCGCTTTTAACAGGGGCGGAAATTTTCACCAACTTTGAGAGTAAAAATCTTCTCTCTCTCTCTCTCTCTCTCTTTTTTTCCTTTTTCCTCTCTCTCTCTCTCTCTCTCTCTCGATTTTTTGCTTTTTCTCATCCTTTCCTCTCACTCTAAGCGCTCCATCGCTCATCTAGATTTAATAACTTTAATTGAATCGAACCTCCGCTTATTCGATTTTCAGCTAAATCCTCCATGTTCCACACACTCCCGTTGGAAAATTCTTCATATCCGTGTAGAATTTTTTTTCCAACACCTCGAAAGGCGAGCTCGATTCCACCGCTCGTGTTCCCGATCAGCACTATTTTTTCTTCCTTTATATCAATCAATTTCACCTCCGTTCCTATTATTCGTTAATTATCTTTCCGCTTCTTGGCACATTTACATTCAGAAGCGATGATCTTTTGATTAATACAATTTTTTTTTCGGCTCCAACATTCCAGCGTCCTGTACGATCTCGTTTTCAAATACACTTTTGATATTTTCAATTATTGTATAATGATCCAAAAGGTTTTCCATTAAATACTTGGGCTTTCTAACTCTTCAGGAATCCTCTTTTGATTGTTCACTCTTCCCATCAAGCTTTTTCTTTTTTATCTTGCCTTCTCGAGCTTTATAGTTGCGTTCCCTTTTGGTAATATAGATATACAGTCGTATGTGTGTGTGTGTGTGTGTCTGCATGTTTGTAGTGAGATAGGCACTTCAAGTTTGAAGGGCGAAAGTTGAATGGCGTCCTAGATTAGCAACGCGCAGGCTGAAGTTACTTTTCTGTACGTATTATCCTCTTTTCTCATCACTTTATATACGTATCATTTCGTCCAAGAATTTTATTATCATTGCTACTCCTGGTGAACTTTATAATAGGTCAAGTACGCTATTCTCTGACGGCTGCTGCAAAAGAATAGAGAAAAAGAGGAAAAACTTTTTTCGATCCCGAACACAGGCGAAACACACTGGCATGAAAATAAAAGCGTCGAAAAAATATATATTTTAATGCGCGTGTTCAAATACTTCATTTTTTTTCACGAGATATTTTCGTTACCGTTATTAATAATTATTCTCGTTCGCGCAACGTGTGTCTATACTTTTGATGTTCCGCGTTAGATCGATTGGCTAATCACTCATGATGTATTCATCCATTGAATTGTTCCATAAATTTTCATTTAATCGAACTGCTCGTTTATCCGCTTGTCTATCGTTTCGCGTTCGCTTTATTTTTAGCAGGATTTTCGTTATACGAATCACTCGTTTCTTTATTCCACCAATTGATGAATCTGACTCTGATTTGCAAGCAGCCAGCGATTGACCAATGAAAAATGTGTATAAAAAGCATGCAGCTTTTTTTCGTATTTTTCGCTTTTAGTGCATACATTTTTAATAGAAAAAAAAAAAAAATAGATGAATCTCGGCTGAAATGTAATATTTATTGTACACCGTCAGAGCAATGACATAGAAAGTTGATAAAAAATGGAGAATGAAAACGCAGGATTGACTCAGATAGTGTAAAAATTGTTGGCCCACATAAAACGTCCAACCTGACGGAAAGTTGTGTTCTATATAAATATATGTGTGTTTCAAGTTGACAGGATTGGTAAAACGAAGCGATGAAATTCTTCCAAACCTCCTCCTCCCCTTCACCCGTATATTCACACCTTTTTCGTTTACATACATATAGATACATTTTTTACATGTCTGCATGTGTAGATGTATATACAAATATGGAACATCGATGTATGTATTGATTTGAGAATTGCTATATTCAGGGATGTTCCATCGAATGCACACGAGTGCTCTGTACCCTGGTTGCACTACAGCTCAATCGATTCTACCTTAGCTATGTATTCCTATCAACCCTTTCGCTATAACGCACTTTCCAGCTTTATACCACCGTTGGGTTTGGCACATGACGGTGACATGCTCATATACAATCACCCTGCTTCCCTTTTTCTCTTTGTCTGCCACCTACACACTTTATATCTTCTTCTTGTTTCCCCTTTCGTTTGTCTCTATTTGATACTCTTTTTCTCTTTATTTGTTTCTATTTCCTGTTCTCACTTGTTTCTGCTTTTCCTCTCTCTTTCTATCTCTTTTCTATAGTAATATGTCGAATTCACACCTGCGTGAATATACGCAGGCCAAACGAGCGGGAGAGGTGCGAATCGCATATGCATTTTAACCTCTCCATATATAACTGTATGTATGAACAGATTGTCCTTCCATATATTGTGTATCTCTGACGATATATCCGTGAATAAACGAGACCCTCTGTCTGTTCATCCGGTATTATTCGATTTGTAAACTGCTACCGTTTTGATGCTCTTTCTCTTTATCTCGTGTTCGCTTGCTCGCTCTCTTCCTTTCTCTCTCTATTTGGCTCTTGCTTGCTCTGGGTTTCACAGACCCTCCTCGCCTATTTTTCTTCCCTGCATCCATTTCTCTTCGTCGTCTCTGCGATGCCCCAAGATATGTGGGTAAAAACAATCTTGAAGAATCCCCCGATGAAGATTTTTCATAAAGTATTGAAATTGCTTAAATTTCTATGAAAAACTCTCTTTTCTTTTCATTTTTCTCCTCTCTAGACATCGTACTCGTCATCGGAAAATGTTGAAATTTTGCGAGTTGTAATTTCCCACATTATCCGTCCCGATCGAAATGGAAAAAAAAACTCAGCTTAGGTTTTTTTAACGTCGATCGGATTTTTTTGCTGTCGATATACGTCCGAGAAAACCGAGAGGCTTGACTGCTGTATCTTTCGTTGCCGCAAAATTATCTTAATTCGTACCGATTGTATTTTCGGAACGGGCATAGCTTGTGCTAAGTAAACTCTGGACATGCAATTCTGTTTGATTATTTGATATAAATAACTCAACAACATCAACGACGATGAATTCTATCCATCGCGCATTACCCTCGTTCCACGTTATGGACATTATATCGAATTGTCCCAGTTCAGCCAACTATTAATACACGCATACACATTGTGGAGCCTTGCCACACGCTGTCAGGCCTGCATACGTCAATGTGGACTCAAACACTCGAGTGATCATTAGTAATTAACAGAGTTATTCTGGCTTATAACATAATTGATGATATATATATGTCGTTGAGTTAGGGAATTATGATGAGCAGGCTAGAAACTAAACCGATCGATGATTAGTTCATTATTTAATGGGATATTCGTAATTCTGCTTTATCCGCGCGGAATGCAAGAAAAACGAAATAATAACATCGGGAAATCTTCTTTTTGTTTTCTTTCTTCCGAAGGGATCGTGAAAAGTTGATACTCCTGGTAATCTCATATCCCTCACTGAATTATCGCCCTAAGCTCGTAACTTCCGTCAAAACTTTACAAGCCGTAGGGATTGAAGTTTATTGGGTGTGATTGCAGTAAATCAGTTGCGGCATATATTTCTTTTCTTTTCTCTCGGTTCTGGAAATTTCACATACGCAGAAAAGCACAAGATCGGGGCTTGAAAGCCAACAAACAAAAAAAAAAAAAAGTTCCACAAAATCGTTACATTTTTCTTTATCCTAATGGAGGTCCTGAGGGCTTTCCCATAAAACTTAAATTCAGTTTCGGTGGTTGTTTCGAGAACAACCTGAAAATGGAAAAGTTTGAAATATTCTTACAACGAATCGCGTCTCTTTATTTTGGTGCTGCTTTTATGAGAATTTATTGTTCACATTAGTATATGAAACTGTCGGGATCTTGAATCGCACAAAGTATGAAAGAAACATTTACAAAATATTCGCATTTCGGAAGCAAAAAAATGGAGATTTTTCAATTTTTTTCAATCGTAAAATTTTCATTGTTTATGTGGATCAATTTTTATTTTTTGCTATCGTAATTTTGAAAGCAGCGTGGAATAATTTTGGATGAATATTTGGAATCACAATTGATATATATTTTTGGTAAACGTTGCGAATCGGAGAACTGTGTCAATAAAGAGTATAATGTAATCCGTTTATGCAGTAGGCAAAAATTCGGTTAGGAGATTGAAAATTGGATCGGGAAACGAAAGAGGATGCACGCCAATAGAGTGCATCACACTCACTCTCTTCCGTTCACCGATAGGAGCCTGTCTTTGCCGAAACATATACACGCTTCCTTTGCTCGTTCGATCAGTGGGAAGCTGCATCTGCCATATACGCAGCACGTACTAACCCAGTTCGCGGATCAGCCTTTTGGAACACCATCACCGCACACACAACATATCCAATCTTTTGCTCTTTTACCCAGCACTCGTCTCTCGTTCTTGCTGCCTAGCCTCAATACTACCAAGTCTTACAGGACGTTGTTTGCGTTTTGTAACATTCTCGACCCTGTTCTCCTTCTCTCTTGCACATACAAGCCCCAACTTGCCACCCAGCGTTCACCTTTGCTTTCGGACAGAGGCTTTCAGATCCCCACAGAGTAACATGGGTATCGAAGGGGCTGGGCAGCTTCGGGGGTTGGATAAATAATTGCCAATTCCAGGCCTTTCCCTCTGCTTGCCGAACAAGTTCACTCTCGTTCACCCTTTAACCTCCATCCTTCTCTATATATATTTAGGAATCTCTCTCTCTATCTCGTCTGCTTCCAGTTCGGTCCAAGATTCACCCTGGCAACCTATTTTATCCACATTTACCCGCGATCTCTCCGTAACCTCGTTTCATCCCATGTGGCCTCTCATCTAACTCCGATACCCAAAACCTTTACGTACATATCCACAGACTCACACACATGGACACTTAGATACGTGTACGTGGATATACCTACATGTTTCGTTTAGCACGTTTTTTCTTGACCCTTTCTATATCTTCGTTTGTTGGAAAAAAAAAATCTTTTCGTCCGACACTTCGGGCTCGAGTGGATGACGAAACAAGCTTTTTTTTCTCTTCCTTCTGCTGGGCTTCAGGGGAGTAGAAAAAAGATGATCAATTTGGGAAAAATTGATTATACCTCGACGTGGGTCGCGTCTCTTTGAACTAACGGTATAATCTCTTTGTTCGAGCTTTATCAATTTCGTTTGTTTCTCTTTTTCTTTTATTTTTTTTTTGGTCTATTTTGTGAAATACTTCCAGCCATTTTTCTCCGAGCTAGGTGAAATTCCACGCCCGAAAATAGAATGAGACTCGGAGAGAGAAAGAGAAAGAAATATACGTATATTTGTTCATCAGCAACGAGGAAAAATTCTCTCCATTCTTGATGCACTTTTTTCTATCCTCGCCTCTGCATCCTCTCTATGCTTTTGCCCTCGCTGCCGAATCCTCCGTTCGAAGGCATCTCGAAATTCCAATACCCCCGGCGTTTCTTTTTCGTTTGTCGATGAAATTCGAAAAATATATGCGCAACGAGCTCTATGCCCAAATTTTCGATCAACATTTTCACACGAGTTGGAAAACTCGTTCGGTCAAAGACGTTTCGAGTGCGCGAGGATTCCGAATTCTAGCTTTTGTTCCTTTTTTTTTGTTCGTCTCGCCCTCCAATCAATCGCGTATAGTTCTCCACTTTTTCGCCTTGTTTCTCGTTGCAGTTTCGGTTTATTTGGTTTTTTTTTTTTTCAAATTCTGTTTTGTCGAAAAATTTGAAAGTTTTTTCTTCCTTCCGTACAATCCTGATCGTGACTTTCGCTCTCACGTCAATTTCGGGCTCGTGGTATTTTCGGTATCTCCGGTCTCCGATATAACTGGGAAACGAAAAAAATTTGAATGTTCACCTTTTTACTGGAGATATTGATGCGAATATTGGAGAGGCAGAAAAGAGCGTGAAAAAGTGAGCAACTGTTCGGGCTATATTCGCAAATGGAAATGGACGGATTGATGCTTCGCTGTCACGTTGTCCTATCCCTGGTTTACACCGGAAATTTCTTCCTCTTTTTGTTTTCCTCTCCTCCATTCACGCAATTTTTTTTTCACCCAAAACCGCGGATTTTGGCTGAAAAATGATTTCGACGATTTTCGTTTGCTCGCACTGACGCAATTTTTTTAGAACATTATCAAATTCACTGGAGGATCGTTTGTATCCCGAGGTTCCATTATCTCCGTACAAACGGGAGTGATCGTTCGTCCACACGATGAAACTATAAGCCACGAATGCTAATTCTACGCTCTAGTGGATATTGTTTTTATTTATTCTGACAAAGCGAAATACTTGCGAAATCACGATGAACGCAAAACACGAGTCAGGCTTTTATTAGTTTCCTCCTTCTTTTTCATTTTTTTATTCTCGTGATTTTCGTGCCCATGTTATCGAGAAAATAAAAACATCGAGTGGTGCGAACTGTAATTTTGGCAACCGCTCAACAAAGTTATCCCTTCTCTCGATTGATTCTCTCTCGGTAAACCATTCGTGTTTTCAACTCGATGTTCCTGATCCTGAAAGGAAGGGGGCATGTCGTGGACAATGGGACATATGTAATCGTGTACGGACCAACGATATTTACCGTATAAACGTTTCATCTCGATCTCANCCCCCCCCTCTCTCTCTCTCTCTCTCTCTCTCTCTCTCTCTCTCTCTCTCTTTCTTTCTCTCCCTTGTCTCTCTTTCTACTGCTGTCTCCCACACGTTTTACGGCAGTGCGACCGTCCGACGAATGACACGCGATTGCTCATTGGGAGAAAATTAGCCGCGATTTGTACTGATAATTAGTTCTTTTGATATTTGCATTAATTAATCTGTCAGAAAAAATCTCTGATCGTTATATTCATGATCGTTGACGACATCGGCATCGAAAAAGAAAATGAACTATGAAAATTATATTTTTTCTCAGTTTATCGTTCCGAAGCTTTTTGAAATAAATTCAGCAAGGATCTGGAAAAAAGAAAGAATTTGAAAAACATTCGTGACAAGGATAAAAAAAAAACAGCTTTTGTCAAGTTTCCCCTCCGTAAGACTCGTTTATCCGACAACATTGAACCGTCCCTCTCCGTTCAAACGCGGTGCAAGGGTAGTTTTTTCTTCTTGCTGCCTTTTTTCTTTTCTCCTGGGGTTTTTATTTTTTAACAAGAAATAGAAGGAGGATCAGTCTCTCGTAACGCAAGGCTTTCCACAATTTTTTTATCCCCTCATCCAACCCCTTCTCTTTATATTCTCCCTTTTCTTCTTCTCCATCCGGTCTCTCTATGACGCTTAGACGCGCCCAGACATTTATGAATCCATCTCACGCTCGCGCACGCCACTCTAAAACCCTTTTCGTATACCCGGCGACGCTCGCCGGAGTCTCGTGGCACGCCGCATTCAAAATCAAACAATGTATACATAGTCAGTTGAAAATCCGCTCGAGCTATATCTTTTTTAATCTCAACCCTATTCGAGCCTCTCCCCCCCCCCTCCCCCAGCAATTTAATACCAATCATGTGCTCTCGTTTTTTTTTACATACGCTAAACACAAAACATTCGACTCTATAGATGAGGACCCACTTTTCCAGCTACGTACTTAATAAATAAATTTTGTCTCGGTTGTAATTCGAATTTTCGGGAAAAACTATTTTTTAATTCGAATTTATATTCCGGTAGAGTTGCGGGGTCAAAAAATTCATACAATTTTTAACTGGATATGATTTTTTGTGTCGACATCTCGTACACGCGCTGCTCGAGTCATCGCTTGTGTACATATCCGTGTATTTATATATATTATATTTTACTTGCATGGAAATGTAAAAACGTCGAGAGTCCCGGCTAGTGCAGGTAAAAAACGAAAAATAAAAAAAAAACACGCAATCTCTATACGCTTGGGGGGCATAAAGTTTCCATGCGTCGACAGGAATGAATTTACCGTCCGGGGGCAAATAAACATTCATGATTGTTTATGGGTTCGTTTCCTGGCATTGCCGAGAGAGGAAAATGTAACGATACTTTTCACTGTTTTTCTGTACGAGTCACCTGATTTCAGTACAATCAGAATTTTTCTGTTTATATTCGTTAAAGAAAAATGGTGTTTTTTTTTTTATTAAGGATTCATTCATTTCGATAAAAATACTTTCAGTACTGATTCGAACTTTGAAAATTACATTTTTATCTTTTCATTCAGTTTGGACGTACGAATTTACGTGGCGATGATTTTTACAATTTGAAATGTAAATGTTCATGGAAAGATTATACAATTTTGGGTACTTTCGATTAATTTCATTTTATTTTTATTAAAATTTATTTTTTGGATTATAATAATTTACCAACACTCAAGGTTGACTAAAAGTTTTATTCCTTCCCTGTGCCACGCGTGTCCATACAGATATACAGGTGCATCCAGGGTCTCGTGTAATGTCACACGAATAGGAAGGCTTGTGTATGTTTGGTAGAAAATCATGCGAGCCCATTGTGCTTTGGTGCTTTTGCTAGCCTTCCTCATATCTTTGTGGGTTTGCGATTCGTCCTATCTACACACTGGGGTCGCATTCTCGTCCTCGTCAATTTAACTCATAGCCCCTATGGGCTGCAGATTTTCGCGCGTACGTGTCATACGAAATGCTGTTTCATTACTCGGAGAAAACACGACGGAGGCGTTTGAAATATTCAATTTATTTGGGCACAGAATGAAATTCGTTTGGTTGGACAATTTTTTTATTATAATCTCGTGGTGATTGAGTTTGCCAAGGAAATTAAATTCAATAGATTCTTATTTTTTGTTAAATTTTCCTTCCTCAACGTTGTCATTCGATGGAATATTTTTCAATTAGAAATTCGCATTGCACTAAGACTTTTTTTTTAAATCGTGGAATAGATGCACAATCCCGACGAATATATATAGAACATATGCAGACAGAAAATCACAGAACGACCGAAAGAGAATTGACAATACCGACAACTAATTAATGGAAGCATTTAATTTTCCTGCAATTCGCTTCATGCCTTTCCTGGAACTTTCGCTCTCTCTCTCTCTCTCTCTCTCGNTCTCTCTCTCTCTCTCTCTCTCTCTCTCTCTCTCTCTCTCTCATTCTCTCTCTCTCTGTTTCTCTCCGCCTCCCACGCCAAGGAGTAACGACGATCTGTAATTCATTCCGTCTATAGGGGAGAAAACACGAGTGGCTTCAATTTATTTCACAGCTCTTCGGCGCGCCCATCTCGAGAGTTCTACGGGACGGGAAGTACGGAGATTCGCAACTACGTCCCCAAGAGTTCCTCCAACTTGATAAATATGTACATCGTGTGTCGATAGTCGCTGCAATACGGAATTTAGAATATATTCAAAGTCCAATATGCTGGAAAAAATATCCTGAAGCACATGTTCCCCCGATGGAATAGTCCGCGACGCTGTTTTCCCTATAAAAATATAACCGTTCAAGATCAAAGCCGCTTCAGTGGCCGCTCAGAAGCCTTCGCTATTCTTTTATCATTAGTTTCGTTTTCACCGACTTTGTCACACTTTGTACATGAAAAGTAACCGGTGTCATTCTCTAGTCGCTCGATTTCAGGCAATGAATATTGATAAGGGTAGCCCCTGGGTGAGCCACTCCAACATTTAATTATTTACTCGTAGTTTTGCTCCAACCGAGTCGAGTATACATACTCCTTCCACTCCGCTGCTGCTCTTCTTTTTCGTCGTTCCATCAACCCCGACTCTTAAAGGCAGTAGCTGGCACTGCATTCAACAACCAGTTAACTTACTTGCTTTCTCTTGTCTTTTTCGCAGCATCGATCTCTCTATTCTTCCCATTTCATCACATCAACCGCCAAAACCGTTTCTGCATAATCAACTGTTTCTAAAATTCTGTCGATACGTTACATATTCCCTACGAATCGATTGCATGATTATCCATCAAGTCATCCTGTTCATTAAACAATTTTTATGGTTTAATCAATCACGAACTCTTCGAGACTTTTTTCCGAAATTATTTACACCCGATTCTTGATATACTTTGCGATCAATCTAAAGTGGATTTTCTTTGTTTTCCTATTGAATTTTTTTGACTGTGCTAAAAAACGTGGAATTTTTTTTTTTCTTCGTTAATTCTAAAAAAAATTCGAGGAGACGGGCGCACAACGTTGAAAAAAGTACTCGCAAAGTTTTTCAACTTGTTTTGCTCTCACAGTCAACCTGGACTTACGGAAATCCAGGAAGAAGTCTGTATACCTTGATGCTCGCCTTGATGCATTTCAATTTTTTGTTTTCATTTTCATGCTGAGTTTTGATTTTTTTTTGTCATTTTTCGAAAAGTAATCCACGCATGAGCGATTTTTTTTTGTTTCTTCATCGCCTTAGTACATTATCTTAGCCACCAACTTTTCTCGTAGAAAATAGATTCGAAGGAAGAAAATGGATCGAGTAGGTATATGTCCGTATCGACGCCACTGAGGGAATAAGATAGATCGCGAAGATGTACACGTGAATTCGTTCACGGAGAGTTAGCGCTCCGATATAACCTTACGTCGTAAAACTGGAAAGGAGAAGAGAGAGAGATAAAGAGGGAAAAAGAGAAAGAGAGTGATAACGAGAGAGAAAGTAAATTTCTTGCGAGCAAGAGAGAAGGAAGAGGAGACTGATGCGCGTTTGCCGAAGGATCCATCACGCTTGTGTTTATAAACGCGTGAGAGATACATCGAGAATTGTCGATACGTCTTTTCCGCCTGAGAAATCCGGTCTAAGCAGCCATACATCGTACTCGCTGTTTCCCTCTCTTTCTTTTCTATCACACAAGTCCGAAGCTACTTGGAATGATTTATAACCGTAAATTCTACTCGCCCACCAGCTCAGACTCGTTCGTCGTCTCGTTGCACAACATCCGCGCTAACATAACGTTACCCACGAACTTACCGGATACAGAGCTCACCGCGAACGAACGACTGAATAACGTCAACCAACTTATAGAAGAAACGCACGTATAGCAAACGTTGAAATTTGTTAATTTATGGTCACGTGCAGGGAAATGAGATTTAAAAAAAAAAAAAAGTAAAAATAACTATATTCGTAGTATTTCTGATTAATTTTCTCAGGCATATAGCAAATCCTATGGCTGTATATTTTATTTCCTCAAAGCAGGAAGCTCTTATTACGAAAAGTTGTTTGGCAACATAATTTACACTCGGAAATACGATATGGAATTATGTGAATATCTCGCGGAGTAAGATTATCGTGGAGGTCAATGCTATCGAGTGATAACGATCCACCGGATGACAATCTATATGCTGAACAGATATTCTCCACAGAATTATTATTTCGGAAAGTTGTTGAAGGTTGCCTCGAACCACTGAGATAAAAAATGGAGATTTGAACATTTTAAGTTGGGATTATCGAACCGCCATCTGTTCTCCACATTTATCAAAAAACTTCCATTAATTTAACCGAGCTTTGTCGTGCGAAATATCCATTCGAGGGCCATTACAACTCACCGAGCGACATGGCGATTTGTCACGTGATTTCAATGAGATCTCGCCACTCACTCGGCCAACCGATCGTGATAACGTTCTTTTCAAACACAATTTGACCCTGTCAGAGTAAAATGTCGTCGATACCGTTGCATACAATTAACAAAGAAATAATATCAGAAAAATAATAGATCGAGGGATGGAAAACGAGGGAGAGGCTCACGGTTCTTGAACACGAAATACGAAAATCAATAAATTTGAATTGTTTTTCCCAATTTAATGATCGTCAATGTCGTCTCTGAAGTGGTACATCGAATGCATCATGCATCTCCACTTTTTTCCCATTATTCTCTTCCATCGCTTCTCATCGCTGATTCGGTGCAGTTGTTGAATCAATAGCACACGTCGTTTCGCTCCTCTTTCATCAGATTTTGTACGAGCTTCCGGATCTCTCGTGCATTCGTCATTACGATGCATGCAAACCCGATTTTACTTTTTTTTTCCAATAAGAAGAATAAAAAAATCCATTTTTTAAGGTAATCATCATTTCTAATGGTTAACGAACCGCAACGTCAGTATATACTTACAGAAAATAGCAATAAAAACCCATGAGACTCGAGATAACAGTGAGGTTGGTATATATGTCGCTTACTTGACAGCAGGGCCTCGTTATTTACGGTCGTATGTTTGTAGTTACTCATAATAACTCATAATATCGGACCAGTTGTTTTACCAGCAACGTTGCAAATCTCTTCGGTCGATGCCTATGTCACAGCACTTTTTTTTTTCTTTTTTTTTCGCCTTCTTCTTATCCTCGTCGTTCATAATTCTGTCACGTCAATATGATCGAGCGTGCTTGTAGGAAAAATGACTTGGTGAGATTACTCGACAATTTGCTATTCAATTCAACTGTCATGCGGGCTCCTGTACTTTGAGTTATTCAAGTTTGAGATGTTGGAAATTTAGTGACAATTGACGAACGGAAATACTATCAAAAACGATTAGGCGGAATTATTTTTGCATTATTAGGTGAGAATAAGGATTAAGAGGAAAAGGAGCTTCATATTGAAGTCGAAAAGTAGCGGATTGCTTATTATTGCACTTGAGCGTAAGGTTCATCTCGAATTATTCAATTCTTCCAGAAGTATCGCGGGCGGCTTTGTATGCCAGAAAAGGGAGAAAAGATTTACCGTAAACTCAACATATCCATGGTATACGGGCGTGACTATGAGCAATCGTGGGTTAACTCAGTCGGTGCTTTCTCGTATATACTCGGGGAAACCTTCGAAAGAGAGCGATACGGTGTTTTTTTTTTTTTTTTGCCTACTCCAGCAGTTCCATATTCATAGACGTGGAACACGAGCTCCCACCCTCTTTCAGCCACATCGGCATGCCCGTTTAGCCCATACCAGATCCCCCCCCCCATACCCAACCCCACCCTCTGACCGTAAGTGCGACGTGAATTCCACGCGTTCGCTGCGGTCACAAAGTCCTCTGGACTTTGCCAGGCCAACCGCATGATATTCCTTTTCGTACCCAACATCGACGTCCTATAAACCTTTGGGCTTTTGTGATCTATCCAGAATGTCAGAGATAATTTGCTCGCATTCCATCTCGCTGTCAGTTCGGATCTCTCGTCTCTTGCCATGTCTTTATTCCTTGCTGAGTATTTGTCGAGCGTATTAGTTCTTTGAGAATTGTTGTGCAGCTTTCATAATAATTAATGTAAACATAATTTAATGCTGGAGCGAGTTGCAAGGTTTGGAACTTTTGGCTGAAGGAGCATGTGCACGGAACACCGTTTTGTGCTGGAGAGATCGTAAACCTTTGGTCCGTGCATTATCTTCTACGTCAAAGAATCTTCCCCTATCCCGTGTGCCATTTTGCCAAGTGCAAAATTGCTCTACGTACACTACGACGACACTGTTCACATTCGCCTTCGCTTCGGGTTGAAGCTACGCGATAGAACAATCCTAACCCGTCCCAAAACCTATCTCTGGTGGTTCTCTTGCAACTACAAGCAAAGTTTGGCCATTGGGTATTCTTAGTTTCACGTTAAGGACAATGCCACTACTGGAGTGCGCGCAACCGGTGAAGTATCACCGAGAAACTGCTTTTCGTCCAGCTCGGACGATGCTTCGATGCTTGCTTTCTCTGTCAGAAGTTTCGTTCAATGAACATGCTACCCACCAACTTCTCGATTCCTCCTTTCTCATGCCTTATATATTATTCCGGGGACCCTGCACCGACGACGATGCCAAACTGCTGCGTAATCAAGAGTGCGGCGAACCTTCTCCCCTGGCACTAAAGATTCAGTCGCTTTTGATGGCTCCTCAGGGATACTACGAATTTATCTTCTGCGTTCCTTCCTTCTGACCATAATCCTTTCTGCTGTTGCCTTTGAATACTTCAGCTTCGATCCGAACGCTTGACCAAAAACAAGCACCCGTAGCAGTTATGGGCTATTCAACAATGCCGAAATCCAGCAATTCGAACACCGTACCAGACCACAATTCTCTCGTGTCACTTGGTGTGCTGCGGTTTGGTGATTCACATGTTCCACTCCATTCCTTTCCGTGCTCAATTAGTTGCGGACTCTCCAGGGTCGCTCGCTGCATCCACCGTCCGGACTTGCCCACCCGGAGACTCGCGTTGTAAGACGTTGTGGGAGTGAAACACTTGAGTTTCCTTCTGGACTAGATCTTCATCGGGTTCAGCACATTTAGGATGCTGCAGGGGACATCAGGCTTACCAAGACCTTCGTACCATCTCATCTCACCATTTTTTCTCCCTTTTTTCCAATTGTCTCACAGAATAACCAAAACTAGCTCAATTCGTTTGGAAAACATTTCAAAAAAAAGTGTAACTTCGATGGAGTTGCAGTCGATGAAAACTACTAGCAGTGTGAGAAGGCTCTCTTGCCTAGCATTAGATATGAAAGCGCCCGTCACAATGAAGCCATTCGGCAGCTCAGCTCTACCCACTATGAACTCAACAGTTGATGGAAACTTGTTTCCGGATTGTCGTCACGAAACTATTCTCTAAGCTCCTACCGCTTCGGCTGGCTGTGCTGCTCAGTTCCCTATTCCCCAATCCTCCATTCTACTCTATATCGTGTCAGAACACCATGGGTGTGGTAAACATAGCACGGACCACTACATCACCATCTACGGCCAAGTTGTTCAGCCCCCAAGCGTTATTCGCTGCGCTTGTGGATGAAAAATTTGACAAAAGAGTTCAAAGACTCTTTTTCCTTTCCGCCCACCCCAACGCCCTTGGCTAGTTTGTCCGGAAGTTGCCGCTAGCCCGACAATCGAGTATATAGTTATAACTCATACTTATTTCGACTCCCTAGCGATGAGCTATATACCGACACACTCTGCAGATTGATCACATCGTGTTCGTGACGCACGTATATGCCACGACATTCTCTATTCTGCATTCCCGTTGAAGTTCTTTCACTTTGTTCATACGTTGTTCAACTAACCTACAATAAATGTCCCTGCTGGAAATTCCTTCTTCGATCCCTTTATCATTCAATTCCACGTGCTGTAGTTTTCATCGATACTCACGTAATGCATTTATATTCCCAGTAGGAATTCTTCTCTGCCTCCCAAAAGTATGTGGATCTCCCGGCAAAACTATTCTCTTCAATAATACCATGTACGGATTAAAACCAAAATCTATTAATTTTAATAATTACGAAGCGGAAGGTGCCCCCTGGATCCTTTTGAGTGGCGTAATTTCTAATTGTGCCATTTTCTCCGTTCCTTTATGCCGGATATTGTAATTTCTCAACGACAGCTGAATAGCGGAATGACATTAAACGAACATACGCTCCTTTAATCGATAGAATCAACTCGGAAAACTCGACAATAAAGAAGCTCGACTCTAGTGTCATTGGTTAATTGATTTTCAACCCTTCTCGATCCATGTCGTGCGCTCTGCACTCGGCACTTTCTTATCCATTGGAGTTTATCGAGTTATCCTGCACACGCTGACGCCGCTATTTTATATCGTTACACCAGTGTACCGACTTAATAGAATAACTAAGCGTTGGACTTTTGGTGTGAGCGAGGAAGCGGACAGAGATGAAACGAGAGGCGGTACTCAATTATTCGGCTTGGTGGACTCCTCCAACTCGCCGGAGCTGTCCGGTAGCCATTTTTAACCTTCTTGCTCACCACCACCATCAGCCATGCTCACTGCCTTTTGCCATCAGAACTAGAATTCTGTATGTTAACCCATACGATACACCACTCACGAAATACTCGACCATCGCGGGCTTTACCCGCTTCTTTATATCTTTAACCTTGCCGTTATGGGCTGAGCTAACCTTCTCCCCATGTTGGAGCGTATTTTTCCTGACTCCCTTTTTGTCTATATGGACTTGGCAGCGCAGAGCACACATCACGATGTATTGGACCTACTCTCAAGCCTTGCCGTTGTTCGAGCTACTCTCTCAGACTTTCTACTGTTTTCCTATTCTTCTCTTTCACTCACTGGCCATGCAACTTTAAATTGTTGAAATTGCACCCGCCCTTTCACAAACCTATCCACGTTACGATTCCCGCGCCGTTTTCCTCTTTTCCTGCTTCCGACCTTATACCTGACCTCTCGCCTTTTTTCTATGCTGGGCTATTTTTACTCTTGCTTGAAAGGATTAAATTAGAGTGCCTCGTTTTTTTTTCTCTTTCTTTCATTAAAGAAATTTTGGTGAAAGTATCGAGAGAGCTCAATGGCATTCACGTGAACGACAATCATTCTTATAATGTTGTATGAATATTTCAATGATTTAACATCGTGGACATCGCTGCTATCCTTTCTCCGCAAGTGGAGTAATCGCGTAATCGTGTTAGCAGCTTCGTCACATATTAAAGGATCAATCGCAAAAGCAAGTGAAATTCTCATTCGTCTTATCGCTTTCTTCATCCTGACTACGCCCGCTCAACAATTGACCCATTCCTAATGCAACGTCACTGGGCTTATTTCAGAATATCAGCCAGCCCTCATAATTGAGGCGTCAATTTCCTGCCGCAAAAATGTCCATATTTCGTTCATTTGGAAATTGAATTAATTATTCAATGTAGTCTGATTGGCACGTTAGTTCCCTATATGATTTCAAATATTTAGAGATTCGGAAACGAACGTTCCTTGACGGCTCATAAAATCCCTTGCGAAGTCAAGTCCGAATGGTTGCTCATGGTTACCCGCGATATATTTATATGCGAGTTTTGACACGAGCGCATATTATTCATGCTTGAAATTCTTAGCAATCTGCCGCTTTGGGGATGTTCGCGTTCCATGACGACGTGGAAAATGGATTTTTATCTACTGTGCTCTTTTTTTCTCTGTCGGCAATTTTTTCAAAGCCGAGCGCGAAACGGCACGTAACGCGTGGCACGCCTGGGGATCGAAAAGCTTATTCAGCTCGAATATTACTCCAACACCTTGCGAGTGTTTTACCGACATCTTTCGATTCGTTTATCGTCGGCTAAAGTCCCCGTGTCCGAGATAACGTAAGAGTCTGCTTCCTCCTCCGGCCTGTACACGATTTAAACGTGTTTATGCGGCAGCCCGCGCCTTCTCCTTCCTCTTTTTTTCTCTGTATACGAGAAACTCACGACGTTTCAAATCGTACGGCACGTGCCGTGTACGGCCACGTTAAAAGTTACGTACGGGCTACGTGCCTCACCGTTCTCCATGTATTTCGCTTCTCCGCATTGCTAGAGCTAAAAATATATATGCATTACCCAAAACTTACCGCCCGCTGCTCGTGCTTCGCCCTCTATCACAACAAGACAGCTGGAAACGTGCAAACAAATTGGGATATTCATAGATTAATATAACGACCCCATCACGTGTACCCCTTTCCGAAAAAAGCTCATTCTCGTTATTCACGCTGATGAGAGAAGTAGAGACGCGGAGAGGAGCAATCAAAAAACAAAAATGAACGTTCGTGGCATGTGTGCCAGCGTAAATATTTTAATTTCCGTTCTTCTTCGATGGCCAGGATTTCGTATCTGATTCCCCTAAAAAGAGCCCTCGTACGAGATTCAGTTGTTGCGACAAAAATAAACAATGGTCCTGAAAAATTGACTGGCTGAACGGATTTTCTCGAATGATCTCGTGCACGTTGCGTCAGTAACGATGAACAGTGTTGAGTAGCTGTGGAAACTCAACACTGCATCGTCAACACTCGTTATACATGTGGGTCGCGTCTATGAATTCGAAAAAGACGCGTGGTTACCGTATAAATGTCCTGCCGTACATGCAACGTTTAAGCAGGAGAGTATCCTCGCGTCTGCGGTGGTGTGTTATCGTATAATGACAAGCCATTCGTCTTCTAGATTGGTGAATATACCACCGGCGTATATACTCGCCTCGTAGTCGGCTCCGGGAACACTAGAGCGTGAAGAAGCTTGTCGACCGTGTTCTGAAGAGCAGTTTCACCACTTTCAAGGGGCGAAACGACTTTGTTTGCGAATCGATCCTCTCTCGTCTCGCGATCCTTCACTCTCGTATTTTTCTCCTTCCCCGGCGTTCTGGCTGTCACATATAGAGATGGATATACACTCTGGCGACCTCGATATCCCGACATATTTATTGTTGCTATGATTGTTATTCTTATTACCGCGATCGTCGTTGTTATTATTATTATTTGACTCATTACAAAAGAGAGATGCTTTTTATTTTCTATTCCTTTGTTCCCATGGAACATTGTATTCCCTTTGTTTCCATGGAAACGCGTTGGAGTAAAAATTCGTTTACGGAAAAAAAGAACGTTATCGTTCCAACCGTGAAAACTTTTTTTTTCTAAGATTGATCAACGTGGATCAATTTTTCATATTTCTGTTTTTTTTGTTTTTGTTTTTTAGTCTTTTTCTCTTGCGATTTTCTTACTCGGTGGTTGTTTTCACTCCCGTTTTCATTCTCTTCTATTGAGTCGTTTTCTCTCTGTCTACGCGGCGTGCATAAACTCTGGAAGGAGCGTGATTTATCGCGCGAGACGAAAGATTCCGGATTTTCGTATTCGATCTCTCTCGTGTGTGTGGATCGTGAAAATAAAAAAAAAAATAAAAAAACCCCTCGAACGCCGACGACTAATGGCGGAGTCGTGATGCTGCACTGTTCACTTTATGTTACATTTTTACATATATGTATATGCATTCAACCAAAAGTATGCGCATTTCAGCTCCGACGGGTTATCGCTGCCAAGAAAACTCTCTGTGCTCCTTTGCGACGCCCCTTTTCTCTCTCGCTTTCTTTCTTTCTTTCTTTCTCGCGTCGTATTCTCCCTTTTTCTCGTTCCCTTTTCCCAAGCCGCGTGTGTCTGCATCTTTTCCCTTTTGGTTAATTCTCAGAGCGTTCGTAAAATGAAGCCCTCGTAAATTCGAGCGTGTTGGGTTACGGCACTGAACTTTGGGAGCTCCGACACTCGACACCGCATCATCGGGTAGATATTATGCAGTCGTTATGTCCATGAATGTATTTTTCTCTCTCTCGTTCCCTTTCTCTCTGCTTTTTTTCGCTCAAATTGTATAAACTTTTGTTTGTATTTTGAGTCAACTTCATGAATGCCACATTGTTGCAATTCTGTCGATAGCGGACGTTGCTGAATGCTTTTGAAGCAGCAGGTTGCACAAAAATTCATGTTTCGTTGTTTTGATTTTATTTCAATCCGTTATTATTCCATTTTTTTGACTCCTTGCCTCTTGAAATGTTGCTTTCTCACCCCCGCCTCGTATCGATTCGTTCAATATTGCGATCCAAATAGAAGTTTAGAACAATGCCGATTGCAGATTTATTGATATTTCGGGTCGCCAACCCGCCTGTATATATGAGAAATTCCGCTATGCAGTGACGCGTGTGTTTTTACATGAAATCGGGGAGACGCACGTTTTGTTGGACCGTCGGAGCAAATCGTCCTCGCATTTGTTTTACAATTCTGATGAAGTTTCCATACGTTATCATACTTGTGCTCGATCGAGCCAAAACTTATTTGTCATTAACACTACTGTCGCGCCACTTGAATTGGATATCGATTATTTTTTAGCCCGTGACCGAAATCGCAGCATTCTAAACTAATTTTCAACACTTGTCGATTTTTTTTAAATTCTCGAATGATTAACCGTTTTATTTTGTGAATCATTGACATTTCGATTGTGACATAACGCATTGTCTATTATACCATTTTATATCAAATGAAAAATAAATATATCCATGGCGAATTTCGTATTTTTGGCAAAAAAATGAAAATTGAAGGGGCATGGGTGACTAATTCATACCCTTAAGCGTCAGTGCGGCCCCCTAGTTCGCTTCGCTCCACACCATGCATGCAGAACGTGAATTTGCAATATGTCGTTTCAATATTTGTTGGAACGTACAAATGCATACTGTTAATGAAAAATGTCAACGAGTTTATAGGGACGATAGAAATTCGATGGTGGCCTCCGCAACTGCGTGGCTAATGGGGCGAACGACCGAAAAAGAAATAAAGAGAGCCGAAAGGTACGTTTCAGGCCGGATTTTCTCTGTATACTTTTGTGTTTGTATATCATTCCCGCTATATATTCCCTCCGTGTGAGAAGGTGGCGCCGGAGAATTCACGAGGTTGCTATAAAAAGGAAACAAGAGTAAGAGAAGGAAAGCAGGAGGAAATAAATGTGTACGGACGTGGATGAGTGAGTATATAGGTGCCGGCGAGGTGGACCGGAGAGGGTTATGTGCCGCGAAACGCCGGAAAAGTTGGATGAAAAAGCGGCAAATACTGCTAGCAAAAGCGGCCATGGTGCACACTCGGAGAATGTGCATTTTGAGGGACAGTAAATGCTCTGGAGCGAAACACTGGGAGAAAGAGGGTGAAACAGGGGGTTGTTGTACTTGCTGCTGTCCGCCGAGCTTTTTACGCTCTCTGGTCGACTACGGCGGTGACGAAGAGGCCGCAGCAGCATATCCATTTTCCTTTTTCTCTCCTTCATTGCTCGCCCCCCCACATTCTTTCCCATCCTTTTCCTCTTTTTCTTCTTATTATTCTTGCCACCTTCGGCCCAGACCTTCGTTAATTCTCTCACTTTTTCATGGAGAACAAGCCTCTGCACTCGACTCTTTGTTTTTCTCTCTCGACCCTACAACACGTTCGTGGTTCATAACCGATGGGCAACATTCACTAAATAAATGACGCGAGATTTGACCAGAAGCTGCTCCAAATAACGAAATCGCTCGTGACTGTTCGGTTATATTTTTGGATGCAATTTTTAGCAGAGAAAACTGCAGCATTAATTGTAAAATATTCAATTTGTACCTCGACGAATAATAACGAGCGCTTTTCTGCTTTTACTTTAGACATATTTTTGCTGCTGCTGGTCGTTCTTTATACCTATTTGCCAAACGCTGGATCCGATACATTTCTGCAATTCGGAACTACCGAAGCGCATCAAGCGCTTATATATGTTTATTAAAGTCGATAATATAACAGGATATGTGTATAGAGGTTAAGGAATATGTATTCCATAAACTAGAGCTTCGTGAACTTCCGGCTGGATGCTCAAAGACTTGCAAACCCCCCGGTACTCCTCCGCCCTCGTCTTTTCCTCAATCTCCATTTTACCAGCTTTGGGATGCATGTGCTCTGGCACATTTACCTTATAGTCGTGGGTAATGCACATGAAGCAAACGGAGGCGGGGATTCCGAGTTCATTTCTCGCGAAGAAGGCTTCGAGGAGCTTTCCGGGAGAAAAAGGGAACGCCGAACTAGCACTCGCTCAGCAGGCTTGTCGCGAAACTATGTGTGCGTGAGGAATCGAGCTAGAATTTAGCAGTGAAATAAGTCCTCCTTGAACCTCTTGCGGGACATAGTCGTAAGCACATCCATGCACTTGTACAGATCGTTCCCAAATCCTTACTTTCCATTCACCTGGTGCGAATAGATTCTGACGTTTTGTCAAGTAAAGACTTCACAGCCATTGTTCGATTGATCGACTAGTGTGAGTCAATGGGGTGCGCTGCAAAACGAAAGAGAGAGAGAGAGAGAGCAGGGAAAGTGGGACAAAGCAGAGGAACTCAAATTACATAAGTTTTTTTTAATAATCCTGTATACATAACTCTGTACTGTTTAGTTTGTTATTGCATCTATGTATGCTTTCCTGAAGATGGAGGGCTAACGTTTCTGAACCGACGATTGAATTTCTAGATAAGACAGAGACGGACGGGGAGAGAGAGGGGGGGGGGGGAGAGGAATATCTTCATAGTCTCGGAAATTCCTTTGATAAGTACATCAAGAGCCTGCCCTTATTACCCACGCACCTCCAACTCAAAAACTTTCGTCAGTTCCTCGATTTGAACGTTCACACGAGCCACAAACTCAACCCGATTTTCTTTTCCATTTTTGTTAGCACCGAAAGGAATGTTCCAAATGAATAACTTGAAATAACCGTTTTTGAAAAATGTGTTGAACATGTAACAGTGATTTCATTGCAGGATCGCAATTGAGACTGCAATTTTATCAGCACACACTCAAGTGCATTGCCATTGATGGAGTATCGATAAAAATGGATGAACAATATTTGAGCCACTGGAAGAATCCTCTCCGCACATCACTTTTCTCGTACATTTCCTCGCTCCCGGTTGTTGTGCTTGTATCGATTCAGTGCGGAATAAGTTTACGTTGCGATATTTTTCAATTTTTCCTATTTTCCTTATTCTTGCGCTCGCTCTATTGAAACTCTCGTAGTTGCACCTACGATCGTTGCTATCCTATGGAGGATAAAGTGTGCTGCTCGAGAAGTAAGGAAGAAAAGCTAGAACTCGTGGCAACGGGGGAAAAGAAGACGGCGAAAGAGAAAAGGGCGAAGGAACGAGAGAGAATAATGCTTTCTGAATACGCTCGACTATCTTTGAACGCTCCGAAACAAAACACTGTTTTCTCTCTTTCTCTTCACAGCTTTTTTCTTCCGCTCTCTTACTCTTTCTCTTTCGGTGTGCCATACCGGTGATTCCTCCGAGGAGAATTCGCGTTTGCTCAAGCTCCGTTACACTCGCTGCTTTTGCTATTTGTCAATGGAGCTCTGCGCGCTGATCTAGCAAGAGAAAAAATGCACCAACAACATTTGAGAAATAGCGAGAGGAGGAGGAGGAGAAGGAGAAATAAGGGGATCTGAGTTCAAAGGAAAAGTGCGGAACCGTTTCGTGAGAATCTCGCTCTTTGCGAACCTCTTTCCATGTGCAGCCTCCTCTTCCTCTTATGTCTTCCTGGTGTCTCTTGCTTTTCGTTCGACTAAGCTTCACTCTCTCTCTCTGCTATTAACATATTCAGTTTGATGTGATCTGGATCCACACGGTGTCCCATGAATAAATGTTCAAGCTTTCTGAGAAGGAAGACACGTGCGCAGATTCTCGTTAATAATCGTGGCCAACATTTTGTTGTTAACAATTTTCTCCTAAGTGGAAAAACGAGGAGGACGGTAGAGGGAGAGGAGAGAAAAAACGGTAAAAAGGTATGGCGGTGGAACACAAAATTTAGAGGGAAAGGGGCTTGCAGTAGCTGAAGGGATCAAGGTGCATGGCAGACTGGTCGGTCGCGTTTTTGATTACTCTGGATCCGTGCCAAGCAAGATTAGTCGATGGACTTCGCTCATGTATATGCCTGCGCTAAATTTCTATGAGCGTCTCTAGAGTTTACAACTCTGCAGGACACGTGGATAATCGTCGACAGTTTTCACGATCTGATAGGGGGAAAATCGCGGGGGCCGATTTCATCGATCGCTATGCACAACCTCATTCTTCCTTCGAAATCTTCCCAATCCCTATCTTTATTGATCTCTATTTATTTTCCTCCTTTTTCACTACTTTCCTCTGACTCTTTCGGTGCTTCTCCTCTGTCCCTCCAGTCGCATGTCTCTGTCTCATTTTCTTGCCATATATAAAAGTGGAAAGTATTCGAGATACTGCGATAAATCCAAGAGACCAGCGATCGGTCTTCGTTTCGATCCATAATCGGATTAGCGAACGAACGTCTCTCAAGATCCGTGGGCATTGAAGAGACTAACAGGAAATAAATTCGATACCAGCCGAAGAAACTCTCACCCTCGCACTTTACCATGTCTCTTCCACCCTTTTCCATTTATATTTATATACATGTACACATCGAATGTATACACTGATTTTTCTCTTCGTGTATGCTCACATACACACACACGCCCGATTTTCATGTGTTAACCCAATCCTTTCCGGCTATAGTACTTGGAAAAAAAACCTTCGTTCTACAACCGAAAGCCAGTCTCGAGAAAATTGAAGGAGCGAGGCCACTAGTGGAAAATTCTCTATATGCTTCAACCACTTGAACACAAATCCCCGGTCACAGTACGAACTGAAGCCTTATTTTCGAATTTCCCCGGAAGCCACTTTCTTCCTTTCCGTTGGGGCTCATTCATTATTTTATTCTTATTTCTATTTTTTTCTTTAGCAGTAAGCTGAGGTCAGCACATTTTCGTAAAGCCACCACACGAAGCGATACTCGGCACAATAAATATTTTCTCCGATTCGCTCATTTTCTTCTTTTTTTGAGTTTCTCGTTGTAATTGTTTGAAAATTGTTCAAAACGAACAATTGAAACTCTAGTATGAGAAAAGTATCAGCCGATATTCCTGTTAATTATGAGGCTTCAAATAGACGATGTGGGGATTAGATTTTAATGGAAATTATGCAGATAGGAGGCAGAACGGGGTCATTAACCCAATAGATCGAAGGGAGAGTCTGAATGAGATAAAGCGAAATCAGGATTGCGAGTGATTGAACCGACTTGAACATCGTTGGAACTTGTCCAAGAATGTCACGGTTAACTATCACACACGTTTTCCCAGCGTTGAGTTCCGTGTTATTTGGGACTATTCCAGAGTAGATCGTAGAGTGAAATTCGCCCACGCAAATCCATGCAGATTTGTATAGTTATAGAAAATTATTCATCTACCTTCGAGTCGCCCTTTCGATAGCGCCGTCAATTTTCGAATCGAACAAATTTCTCGACGCGATTGGCTTTTGTTTATTGGACAATCATGTGGCTCCAAAAATCTTTTCAAATCGCAAAAATTTCATCGGTTTTTCGATGTTGATAGAATTTTTATTATATTGGGTGGACAATTGAATTGAATTAATATATAGATATATATATAAGGAAAAACAAGGCCGTTCAATAAAAAGCTTTGTCCGATAGCGAAAAGGTCAGATAGGCGAATGCCGCTCCGTTCACTTAACCGATGGGTCAGTCAGATCCGACAGAAGGCAGATTGTTAAAAAGTTTGGTGTATAGCTTCGGGCATATATGCACATAGACATATACATAGAAAGTTATGACCTGAATCAGGTACGTACACATCCTATTGATTGGAAAAAAAAAAAAATGGCCTGCGGGATGAAGAGGCCCGGGTTTCCAGGGATATCGAAAAAAAATGTAAATCAAGCTTCCAGTCGAACACGAGGATGAGAGAAATGGGCAAAGGGCGTTAGAGACCGAAGGGACAGTCCGTTAAAGCTCTTTCTGTCATATAAAAGACTCTCTCGGATATACCAGAGCTTTGCACCGTTAATTGAATTTTCAATCTTCTTCCGCACCCTTTCCATTTTCTTTGCCACTCTATCCTCCGTCCACTGATGTACTACTTCTCCTTTCTTCGACTCATTCTCTTCATTCATTCCTTCGTCTTTCGGTACCTTAGCCTGGTCATAACTTTTGTAAAAAAAATTAGCAGTAATTACAATTGTTCATTGATGCAAATGAAATTTAAATCACTTTCCTCGAATGGCATCAATCATAGCTACGAAAGAATTCTTTTTCTATTTCAAATTATACACATAATTCTCTTAGTACAAAATGTTAACCAACTTCTCAACCGCCACTCCTCGTATCTTTTAGATTTCAGTAACGTTGTTGATGTTACTTTCATTTTTATTCCTACGAATATGAATACATTTTGTTGATGAAATTTCCTTTCGCTATATCCAACAAAAGCTGCAACAAAATTCAGTGGCATTTTTCATTTGTTGGTCCATCGTCCCATATCAATAGCCATCGTCGATTTCATTTGCTTTGCTAACCCTCTGCTGTAATCGTGTTCTCCAATATCATTTTATACATCTTTGGTGTGTTGCTTCCTGTTTTTCTTGATGCAATATCAAGTATAGGGAACGAACTCATCCGTACGAGTTGGAAAACTTTTCCCCATTCTCTTTGTTTTGTTGTTCTTCTTCTCACTGGTTCTCGTGGCTCACAAGACACTCGGCAACATCCTGTTTCAACCACTTTTCCTGTATCGCCCTTTAGCCTCTAAATAATTTTCATCCCTCGTACCATTCTCATTCTACACGTGAAGATGAGAGAGGCAAACGCGGCGGACACGCCGTGTAGCACCGCGATGAAGCTTCCCGGATTCGGCAACCGGAAAATTTGCCCAACGTTGCTCTCTACATCATCAATATGTCGTAATGTGTCGTTCGATTATTCATGTGTTCGGGTTATACGACGAACATGGAAGGGCAAGTGGAAATAATCCGGTGATATGGGGTTGATTTTAATTTTTGGGAAGCATTCATTTTAATAGAAAACCAAATTTGGGTAAACCGTGAATTCGGAATAAACGTTCAACTTTTAAATCAATTCATAGTCAAGTTTTGCTAAAAAAAATTATTAACAGCGACTGTTTCGCTCAAATTTGTCGTTGAAAGTTTCTGCGCTAATGAATCCATCGTTAGGCGTAAAGAAAATACTGGCCTTGCTTTTATGAACTTCGTACATTTTTTTCGGGAGAAGATTCTGAGACTTGAAGAAAAATCCGAGACAGTCGCAAAAAGGTGTTTTTTTTTTCTCGCCGTCGCAAAGATTTGCTCAAAATTCATCGATGAAATGGTAAATTCTTCATTATAATAAGAATTCTGAGGCAAAAGCTTTTTCGCAAATGAGACATTCGAGGGTCATAGCCACTTCGAAATGAATACAAAACATTGTTTATTCGTATTCAAGTTCGAGCAGCTGCAGTCAGATTACAGACTCCTCGTGCGAAAAATATTGAATTTAGTATGAAAAAAAATGCGATATTCCGTCGTGATTTCTACCTTGTGAGTTGTAACAAAATATTTATAGACCTCATCATCCCTCTATGTTATTATTATGGGAAACCTTAAACCGCTGAGGGCTTATTGGAATAATTTCATTCCGCGAGCTGCTCCTTGTGGAATCGATGCCATTTTTTACCACAAGACAACTTTTTTTTTGTTCGCGGTGAACGCGTTGGAAGGAAACTGTTTGTTTTTTTTTTCACCCACGCCCCAGAACGCGTATATAGATGGCGCGTGCTTTATAAACGAATAAATATTAAAAGTTACGAGGAATATTTCAACCCTCGTCACAAGACGGTATCGGGATGATTTTTTTTTTCTTTATTCGAACCTCGTTTCTCAATCCAAGAAAGCTCGCGTTTAAACTTTCGCGGATCTCGAAATAAAACATTACGATGGAAAAGCAGGTTAGTAATGGCGTTCGGATCCAAATGCCAAGGTTACGCGACTCTCGTTATTTGAAGTCTATCAAGAGGAACCGAATGAGTTTTTTCCTCGATTCTCCGAATGCTGTATATGGGAAACCCTTTTCAAAACAAATGCAAGTAATTCGTTTTTTTCTGGCAAACGTCGAGTAATCTTGTGGTTAAAAGGCGCGACACCGTGAACTTTGTTTGATGCGGTTACTAAAAAATATAATATCACATGAAAACACCGTCGAAACTTAATTCCACGTTTATATGACTGAGGAATATTCATTCGCAAATGCTCTCATTTGGGAAAATCTGGCCTGCGCGCGCCTCCGGTTTACATAAACCACATTCGTGTCCATGAATAATGTATGTCCATTAAAACATGTAAACCTCCTCACATGTACTGGAGTAAACGAATCTTTTCTGGCTGAATGAAATTTGGCACGTCCTTTTCATCGCCTCGTCTGCAGCATCTATTAAGCCTGATTCCGCGGGATTGTTATGCATGCGAAAACGTACCAACTTTTTTAAGATGGCCAGACTCCAAACATCCAGCGCGCGTCAATGAAATTGTTTTCAAAGTACTGCAAAAAACCGTTTTCCACATCCGATGTTTTTGCACGAATGCAGCAGCCAGCATTACGTTGCGTTCGTTTTCATTAAAATTATTCCAGCGGATCGAAATGAAGTGTTAAAAACTTTTTGTGGTTAAGTTTCATAATTGAGGTTGAATCATCGTACGGAACAGCAGTCTTAATGAGCAAACGCGTTGGGACGTCACGTTGCCTTAGGTTAAACAATAAATATTCAAAAAATCAGCATAAAAATAATTCTAAGCTTTGACGCTGCTCTTGCTTTCCCGACTTATTTTTAACGCTGGTTCGTCGTCCGTGGGTTCATTACTCCGCGGCTCTATTGAAGGTATCATTTTGCTGCTGTTTTTTTCTCTATGCCACTCTAATGACGGTTCGTTGGCGAAAAATCACTTATTACGCACATTTTCATGGGCGGAGACAAAATTTATTTCTCGACGACAAGGTGACATTGTTATGTGAACAATATAATTGTTATTATTAATATTATTATTTCCAAAGAGCTGATCATCCCCAAGAGAAAAAAGCATTGTGCTGAGTAATTAATTAAAAAAGAAGCCATAACGTTATACATTAGGGAAGGTCCTCGTGACTCGACGGATTCTTTGGAAGACTATAATAGAGTTGGGTGTCTCGTTACTCGACGTGCGCGGGCCGTTGGTTCGTGATGAATTCACCGAGCGGCATAATTGCGGTTCTCGATCGCGACTAACGATCGATCGTTGACGAAACAGCGAAAGCGAGAGTGAGTTCGAGTGCGAAAGAAAGATAAAGCGAGAAGACCAAGACGGTGAGGGTTAGAAAACAAGTAAAAAATGCGAAAGCGCGCGGAGAAGGAAAAAATATACGGAATTATTCCGGTATTCTGACGAAGATTGCGCAGTGGGCTGTATAATGGCTGTTCATTCCTTTTTCTTCTATTTTTTTCGTTTCAGTTATCGCTACAAGGCAGCGTTGAGGAAGGTAGCAATTTATGGATGGGTCTACGAGGCTTTTAGATTGTATCGATCGATCGAGCAACGATTGCCCACCATTTTCGTTCGCCAACACTGGACCAGCAACTTTTGTAAGTCGATTAAATGTATATACGCCCTCTCGAAAATAGTTTACGAGTGATTTGCCACGATACATAATCCTTGGGAAAAATCCTACCGGTGTACACTCGAAACTCCTGGTAAACGGATCGAAATTTTTATCTTTTTTTTTTCCTCGTTGTAAGCGATCACCCGCTCATCGTGTTTCGCAAATCATACAAAATTGCGGTACTCGTAGGTTGTCAAAAAAAAAAAAAAAATGCCACTGCACATCTATCGGGTGTCACTTTTTATCGTAATTCTTCATCTTTTCACATCATACGAGATTTCTGTTCAATTCGTCTACCCATTCCCTTCATTCTCAGTGTCATTGATTGACACGAGTGACCGAAAGGTTGATTCCCAGTTGCCAGTTGGGCTCAATTTCTGAGTCGCTCTCTTTAACTATCCCCATGATAATTTGTGATGACTTTTGCTACCGCTTGAACATCCATTGAAAAGAATAGAGGAAGATGAACAGTCGGGACGTCGACAAGTGCGCGGAGTAGCGAGAGAAGGGGGGGGGGAGATTTAGTTGAAAGCTGGATTCCAGCCAATCTCAGTCATCCACGAGCTCGACAATGAGCCAAAGAGATAAAAAAAATAAAGAGGCAGTGAGCGAAGAAAAAAAAGTTAAAACAATAAAACAGACAATGAAAATCCCTCGCTGAAAGACAAAAGGAGGATTCAATGGATTTGAAGGACTGCGTCGTCGATTAATACCACAGAGAGCTACTCCGAAAGTGCCACGCGAGACCATTCCACCCCCTTTGTTTCCTTTTAGATCGTTGTACCCTTGAGAGCTTCGTGTATTCCCGCTTTCCCTTTGCCCACGTCTTTTCTTCATTCGAAGCTTTTTTTCAATCTTTTCCCGGTGGAAATTCAATAGTGACTTTTCTCAGTTCAATCTGTCGACGAGGTCGAACTAAAACTGGAGTAGTTACATTTTATTAATGAAAAACTTGGCTTTTTTAAATTACTCAGCAAAGCACTATTTTTAATAATGCAAAATACCAAAAGAGATATTCAAAAAGTTGAAAAAATAAAAGCAAATATGCACCTCTGCGAACGAAAAATTTGGCGTAACGATGCGACGTCACTCGCGCTGTTGACGGCTGACTTCGACGGGGGGCGAAAACGTTGCGCAATCGGATTATGGTATGATTGATAGAGCTACGGGTGACAGAGGTAGTCACTGTAACCAGGGACGTTAATATCCCTGATTATATATATTCGCGCAGGCTTCATCCCTCGCGAATCTCAGTGTCCGAAATTTTTCGTCCTCCTGTTATTTTTCCGCACCCCTTTCCTTCCCGTTCGAGTATCACGAACACAGAGAATTTTAAAATAATTTGAAATTCAACGCTCGTCGCTCTGACTACAGAGTTTTCAGTCGGGGTGTAGGATCATCCTCTGGTTCGTCCTCGTCGTCCGGTATTAAATTTAAAAGGTACGGCCATAAATTTTCGTGGTCCACGTTCGCCCTCTCTCTCCCTCTCGGTTCTCCGCTTATTTTAACTCTCTGGCAGGGAGGAGGCTGAAAAAGTCGACCATGCATTTGGCAAGGTTGGAGGATCATGGGCACCTGCAGGGGGTGAAAAACCTTCGTTCGCTACTGATACGCTTGATGTCCTGTTGTCCAGGAATAAAAGTATGTGTGCAAAAATAGAGAGCACTAAAAAAATTGTAGGTAGAGAATTCTGAATGGTCCATCCCACTCGAAAAGCAAAAACAAATGGCGCAAATAGCCGCAGCACGGAAATATTTCGTAACATATAGACAGTAGGCGAGCCTATATATTTCGTGAATTATAAAGACTGCTAGGCGCGGGGAAGTTACAGGGCCGCGCAGAAAGTGAGCATCCACTTCCGGTCGCCGCTCGAGGCTGTACGTCATTGGCCTCGTATAAATGTCCATTACACTGGCAAAAATAAAATATGCACTTGCGCTCGTCCCGTGAATCCGAGTGAATAAGTACTCTCTGTCTGTCCGTCATGCCCTCGCTCGACTTCGTTCCCACGTCATCGAGGCACGATATGCGAATGATGAATTTTAACATTTTATCATGTGAATATGACAAGTTGTCAATTTTTTTTGTTTTTTTTTTTTTCCTTTTTTTTCAGCCACGCGTTAAAGAAAATGACAAAATTGAACGAATGTAGTTCGATGGAGCAAAAAACACATCTCGCTTCGTTATATTCGCGCGATACTGCAACTGCAGACGACCCTTTATGTGCAAAGGTATTATCTCCATTTTCCGACACTTCAGACATTTCCTTTGATGATAAGTTCACTTTGAGCTCATGCCCTGACCAGTGGTCGACCGCGCCTCAGGCAATCGCCACGCAAAGGGCCTACCAAACTTACTCCTCGCGAATAGCCTTACGCGATATATATCTGACGTATTTTCGGGTGAATGAATTAGCCAGCAAAAAACGCTCACCATTTCTCCGATCCGAGCATTTAAAAAAAACGTATAGAAATAAAACAAACGTCAGTTCTATTCTCGTCTATGAGCTCACGGAAATCAACGCTGTTTCACGTACGATCCGGATATGCATACTACCACATTCAATACTCCAACCCTCTTCCTTTCATCTCCTGCAAATAAAAGAACAGAGGACACCGAAATAAACGCAAAAAATGTGACACTCACAAAAAGAAAAAAAAAATTCTCTGCAAATTAGAGACTTGCTCGTTATTTTATCTCGGTCATGAAGTTTCCTCTGTGACCAAGTGCGCTTTCCAATTTCGGCTCCCTCACTCCCCTCCGGCACTAAATAATGAGCGGATATTCGGCATATCTCACTGTTTGGAATTGTCGAGTTTTTTCTAAGATAGAAACAAGTATGCCTTTGTTATTCAATATCCAACTTTTTTCTATGCCTTTTTCTTTGACGCTGCAGCTGATCGCATCGAGAATACAAGCGTCGTGTGTGATCGCATTCATTAAAAATGTATTACATTTTTTTTCTCTCCTCTTTTTTCATTTGTCTCGCTTCTTTAAATCCCGTGATGGATTTTTATCGCTGTTATGAATGAAAGGGGAGCTCAGGGAGACAAAAAATGAAGGAATCATCTCGTACGTCACTCTACACCTGATAAAACATTACTCGGATATTGCCTACGATATTAAAGTGCAGAGTAAACCTCGCCGGACCGATAAACCTTCGATTCTTGCCGCTCTCGCTTTCCCCTCGCTCTTCTCGTGTCCGCTTTGTCGATAACGATAAATTTTCCTGCCTTTCGACATGATATGTTCGATAAGCGTGACTCATTATCGAATCCATCGCGATTAATCCTGTCGCATGTGAACAAGTCAAAATAAGTATAAATGCAAATTTAATCGGCTTGTTTGAAAAATAGAAAATTAAGCTCGTTCGACAATTTTCATATTTACCATCGAACACGTAAACATTGTAAATACAATGTGTGTCTTTATGCGTTTACGTTTCGACCTGCAACGTCGTTTTCTCGTTGAGGAGAAAAACGAGAACTCTTGGAAAATATGCTAATTTTTGGCGAGGCCACTTAACGCTGCGTGCAGAGAGCTTACCCTGTTCTCGTAAAGAACGAACGTAGTGAACGAACTCCCAAAATGTTTCGTTTAGTTTTCTGTCGCGCGCGCTCGATCCCTCGTTTCTTTTACACGCTCATTTTAATACTCTCGTGCAGCAGCAATTGCCATACTCTAGAATTAACCGCCATTTTTCTTCCCTCTTATTTTTCTATGGATAGTTCTCACCCGAAAGAATTATAAGAGCGGCGCGGAGGTGGCTTTTTATTTCGGTTCTTTGTGAATAAAACGCATATTTTAGTTAACAAGGAAACGAGAAGAATATAGACGTAGGCTTTTTAGCATATGCAACGATTTTCCTACGATGTACTTTTATCATTCCCGCGCGCATCTACAAGAATGTAGAACTTCTTACTTGACATTGAAGAAGAAAAGTAGAAAAAAAAACGATCCTCTGGCATGTCTCCTCGTCACGAGATGGTTTTCGACTTCAGTTCCGCATATTCGGTTTCGCTATACCCTCTTTCCATCCTATTTCACTATCTCACCATTTTTTTCTTTCTCAAAATGGACCGCTAAAAGTTTAAATGAAAGACCGCCAGAGGGAGTGCACAACTTCTGCACAGTGCTCAACAATATTCGTAGCAAGATCCACCCTAGGGAGTTATTCCTAGACTCACAGAGTAATATCCTCGTGCTCCATTTTCTTTCTCTCTCGAATTTTTTTTCTTCAGTCTCAACGGAGCTTCACTATTGAGAAGAAGAACATCGAGGGCATATTACCCTCGTCACGATATTTATACGTTTAAACTTACCTATTCGTGTATATACTTCGGAATTTGCGGACGTTGCAAATTGCACTTTTCTCTGGGCTTTTCTTTCGTTCTATTTTTTCTATCAATTTTTTTTTTGCATCGCCCAAGCACCTTCGCTTTCCCCATTTTTTTTCCCTCCGTTCTTGGAATTCTTTTGCATCAAAGTTACTAAATAACCGTCGAGAGTAAGAATGCACACGACGTCTACCTCCGATATGTTTTTTATCCCTTTCTCTTCTCCCTTTCGCCCGAGGACGTGAAATGAACCTGACATTTTGATGAAACTACAGAATCGTCACACCCTAGAGTCAAATTATTCCATATTTTCCATGAACTGTCAAATTGACTGTTTCAACAATGTTCTCCCCTTAAGCACGAAATTCCAACAGTTTATGCTCAACCCACACACACCGAAAAAATGAACTTTCAAATTTATAGCTTTTCCCTTCAGTACCGCTCGCCAGCAGAGGGGCAAATGATCAATATTTCACATCCAATTACAAATGAGAATCGAATAGTCCTTTATGACATCGTACCAATACCATAAGTTACGTAGTACAAACCCGTCACTCGAATTTTTAGTGTCAAAGAGTGAAAAATCTGGAATGATACGAAATCAAATGAACTGAAGTATTAAACGCTGTTTCACACTGCAAATTGTTGGTGCACGTTTCTGCATAAACTGCAAACAGTTGAAACTGTCAAAGTTGGAAGTAACGTCGCAAATTTTGCAGTCAGATTCCCTATTTTTATTGGAGATCCGAAAATTTCTTGTACATCACCATGAAACAGTTCTGGATTATTTATTTCATTCAAAATCGAAGTTATTTCGGAATTTCGAGCACGAATTTTTTACAAATATCGTATTCCATGTATCGGTCTATCGATAGGTGATAAAAAAAACTATGAGATCTAACTCGAAATGCAATATTCGATGAAGTATGCAATTTTTTTCTCTTTGTGGTTAAAAATAAAATAATAATAGACATTAGAATCGTAGCTCCATAACCGAGACTTGGCGTAGGTATATTTACGTTACCCGGACTATCGCAATGCATGCATATATACATCACTCTGGCCATTAAGATAACGACGTCCGTCATAGACTCGAGCCACGGGAACTGCATATATCGGCGATGTAAATGCAGCGACGAGGCTTCGAGCCGTTAAGTCCAAATCGATTTCTCTACATGGTCTCTTTTCCTATCGCGGAATCATTCCTCGAGTTTCGCGAAATTGGCAGCGGACATTAATGTCGCGATTGGGGATCCGCAAAAGTTTTGTTTATTCTTTTGTTTTTATTGTGAAGAAAAATGTATATAGAAAAAACATAACGTTGGAGAAAAAACCGAACCAATTTCTACGCTGCAATGATTCTCATAATTATCTCTCCTCTTCGTAGGACGAGCAGGAGAGAAAATTGTTAATTGCGTGTCTCCCAAACATATGCTGTTGGAAAAACCACGGTGACTTTCATCGTAGTTTCGTTTGTAGTAAGAAAAATGAGTCCGCGCAACAACAAAATACACGATAATATTTTTGTTAAAAACTCGTGTGGCAAAAGGTAAAGGGCGTGAGTTTCTTTTGTCACGAGCCTGGACCCTTTGTCGCTGTTTCGTCGTAGAAAAACAAAAAAGCGATGAAAACTAACGGATGAAATAAAATGCGTTGCATTAAAAAACAAAAAAGGTACGAATGAAAATGAAAATAAAAGTTGTGAGAACAAGGAAATAAGGCGGGAAAAAGGGGAGTAAATAAAGGACGTCGGCGATGAGCCAGAGGAGAAGGTATAGCGGCGAAGGAAAGAAAAGGAAATAGTAATTGTACGTCGTCAAAGAAGAACACGAGCTTTCCCGTGTGCTATCTTGCCCTCGGCCACTTTGCAATTCTGTACGAAAGGAAAAAAAAATTACTAGCCCCGCGAGAGAAAAAAAACCTTTCTTTCATAGAATTTTTTTTTGAATTTCGTTCTACCAGCTTCCTTCGTCTTTCCAGTATCTTACATTTTTTCGTCTACTCGTTTTTTTCGTCATTTTCTTTTCTTTTTTCTTAAATCCTGCCGCGGAGTAAATTGCGAGGATATAATAGAATGTATGAATTCTCCCACCTTCGTTGCTCGCGTCGAGTGAAAACATAATAAGAACATCCCCTCGATCTTCCATCCTCGTTCCCAAAGCAGGAACAAGCTTTTCTTGCCCTAACACGAGCGGCAGCACAGGGGGAACAAGAAAGAGTATTTTATTCGACGTGTGCTATAAGGTCCGGAAAGAATAATAGGAAAACCAAGTGAATCGCCAAAACTTCGAGCACAGTTAAATGCGAAAATTTTCCCGGGTTTTTCAAGCTCCCATTAAAACGACGGGATTGGACTTTTCCCTTACGACGATAATTTAATTTCCCACTTGGAAACTTGTTCTCTTGCTGCTTCCTTTCTTCTCTCATTTCTATCGAATCTCCTTTCACAATTTAAACGACATTTTTTTTCAGATCATCGGCGCGACAAAATGTTGAGCATTGAAAGTTCATGATACCGCAATATATATATATATAGTCATTTGACATTTATATTTACACGATTTGTCATCGAAGTGTCAACTACCTTACCATCTATCTCGCTCTCCCTTCGCCTCTCTCTCTCTCCCTTCGTATCTACTCTCGAAAGAGAACTGACTAATCCAACACACACGCGGTGTAGATAAGCCGCCCAACAGGGACACGCCATATTTACCATCGAGGTTAAGGGGATGGGACCGAAGAGTCACTTTATCATGTATATGCTTCGACAAATATCCAGCTGTCAAATAATACCTTGACACACGTGCACACTACTCTAAATATACACACACATGAAATACGAGTTGTAAAGAGCGAAAGGTGTTGAAAGCGATAAAAAAGGGATTAAATTTAGATATTCCGTGTTTCTTTATTTTTTATTTCGACACATGACAAATATATAGATCGGTTCTAGAAATCGGTGTTCATATTTGCTTTTCTCTCACGGCCTCTTCCTTTCAATCGCGAATTCCTGAATCGAGCTATAATCGGAGCCACCCTAATGTTCAACGCGATGAACGTTGGAGAAAATACTTTTTCCTCGTAATATTTCTGAATAGACAAATTAAAGTTTATCAATTTGAGGAATTCTGTTTGAATTTCGAGGTTCACGTGTGTGTGACCGCGTCTTCCTTTTCAAGTTTGGAGTCACTCGCATTCAACCAATTCGTGTGCATTGAACGAACTAAACTTTTCTTGGTGCCAATGGTCAGGATCAGACCGAGATTTTATTGAATTTTCATCGTTACTTGGAGCATTTTTTTCCGCAACACTGTAACGAGAATTTGGGAATCTGAACACACTGGAATAACGTTTCTTCCTTCGTTAAACTCTACCAAACTACCTGAATATCATTTTTTAACATTCCAGTATTTTGCTTTTGCACTTACCATGCGAATTTGTCGTTCTTTTTAATTGGACAACGCGGACAATATATATTTTCGTAATATACTGTTTGTGCAGAGAGAATCATTGGTGCGAATCGAACAATATATACCGCACAGAGTTTCGTAGCAAAACCGTATTCTCCGTGTACGGTAGTGTGTGCGTGTGTGTATGGATATCCATATCATATGAATCACACCGGATGTACTCTCAGTACATCGAGCGTGGACGATTCCAGTTGAACAAACATCTATGAATAGGTAATCATCGATCTTTTATTAATCCTCGGGGAAACAGGCGAAAGCAATATCTACAAATATATATATATATATATCCGCATGTATCTGCGAGCGTATATGTTGATGCGGTTGTGAAACGGTCATGGGCGATCGCTCGTCCTCTCTTTTATGAATGCATACCGTACGATGACCGATACCGTGTAAATTCATTGCATTATACTGATGAGCATAGTGTGGAACCCATTTCATTGACATTCTTGAATTTTTTTAGCTGTTTCTGTTTTTCGATAAAGTTTTCCTTTTTAATCGTATAATTGGCTACGCAGACATCACTTGAGTGCAGGCGGGAAAAGGACGATTTTTAATAATGAGACGAGAAGAAAAAAAATGGGACTAAAGTCTGTCGCAGCGATGGTAACGGTTGGTAAACAAAAGAGAAACAATAAAGGCAGGAATTCTTAAACTGGTGAAATTCCATGCTGCCGCCCTCTTTTGTGGCGACGCAAGGACGAAGAGAAAGGGGAAAGAAGCGAGCGTGTGGAATTGGACCACAGTGGGCAACTGCCAAGAATCTCTTTGGCTTTGCAACGAAACATTTACCCTCGCAAAGTCAGAATAGGATTGAAAATAATAATAAAATTATGAAATGCATATGGGGAAGTTGTGCAAGAAAAACCTTGGGACGAAAACAACGTTTTTCCATCATCAATATTTCGCAGCAGCATTACTAGTGGAGTTTTTTAAAAAATAATCACTTTTCGTTCTTGTCGTTAACATCGGAAGTGATAACGTTCAAAAAGCTCCGCCTAAAAACTTTCCTTCACTGTTACGACACACGTTATCCTTCTATGGACCATCCTAACCTTACCTAACCTCGTTTTTCGAGCTATATACATTCTACGTTCACGAGAAATTTAACCTCTCGTTTCATCTCTTCCGTCTTATCGCTCCTCTGGATCTATGAACACACATACACACACACACATAAGGCGAGTGTCCCGAAATTGAATCTTGAAAAATTCAGTCACTCCTGGTGAATCTTTGGACTCGGTGAAAAGTTTTCTGCCGCTTTACTGGTTTTATTTCATTTTTACGTATATTGGGGTACTTTATTCGAGACTTTATTTATTTACAATAATTCCCACTACGTTTTTTAATATTTCAATCGGTGAAAATGCGAGAAATTCTTTAAAATTCAGAGATTTTATTAGAATACTTTTTTTTTCAATTTCCTTGTGTTTTTTTTTGTAAACTGTAAGACGAATGTGTGTGGATAACGTTTTACATTGACAGTTATAGTTTCGTGGGATATTCGGCTTCGGTTTCGTGACGTCCTGTATAGTGATAAAATTCTTTGCTATTCGTAATATCTCTCGACTCATTATCTCGTAGTTATTTGGGGTACGCCAACTGTAAGAGAAAGAAGTTCGAGGAGATTGGCTGGTGCGTCACCCCTCGGAAAAAATGGGGTGCAACGACGTCGACGGAAGAACGTCATTGAAAAATTCTTTTTGAACTTGAGTCTGTAGATACTTTTGTAGCGTACAAAATGTCGCTTATGAAATACCGAAGGAATTCTCCGTCCAATTCTCCGTAGCCCATCCTCTTCGACATGTTTTTTGTTTTGCATTTATTGGGCGTTTTCTGTTCTAGTTTTCCGCAAAGCTATTTCCTTGTTGCCATCTCTTGCTAAACGTTTTCGGAAGCTCTTGCTGCACTTTGCCGCGAGCGAAAATAATTCTTCGGAGCTTTTCCATCCTCGAACGAAATGCAGAGCGGTCTCAAATATTCCAGGAATGAGTGCAATGTGGTTATCGGAATATTTCTTAATAGGAGAGAAACCACGAACAAAGCTGCAATGCGAGATTTGTCATTTCCTCTTTGAACTTTGTGCTCACGAATTCTGCTTCGAAGCGTGTCGTTGATAACAAAGAAAACCTCTTGGTCCCAAAGTCGTTGAGGTTATTGCTCGATAGTGTATAAAAGGGGGTTAGCGGTCGTTCGAGATCACGTGACATTCAGGAGAAATGCAGGAGGCGTCGACGAAGGGTCAATAAAAGCTCCTGATATCGGTGATTCTTTTCTCGCTCCGCACGCGGACGCTTACGATTTAGCGAAGAGCCGGGAAATAGGCCCAATGCGAGAAAATGGCGCGGCCAAAGTGGCCTCGTGGTTTTCCTCCCTTTTTCATCTTCCTTTCCTTGTACCGCGCGCCGCACTTTCACACACCGACGCATGTGCACAAAGGCTCCACAACATGAACGCGACTTTAATTTCACGACTTTGGGAGACTTAACCGGAGTTTATGACGAGGATTTAACATCCTGCTTCTCTTTTCCTCTTTAACCTCGTTTCTTCTGCAATAGTGGAAACGAATGAATGAGTGAGAAAGAAATGGACGTTTTTCATGGCGAGTATATATCGGGAAAGCTCTGGCAGAAGCGTGACCGAACTCCGAATGTTGTTTCCCCACTCTATATCCAGCCCACACACTACGCGATTTTTCTCATAGCACCGAGAAACGTGTAGCTCTATGAAATAATAAACATTAATGCATGCTCCCCTCCCTTCTTGCCTTCTACCTGTGGCTCAGAGCAAGTTGAATTCTATACGCTCAAATCCTTTCGCCATTCTTTTACTCTTTCTATCTCATTCTTCATCAACTTTTCATTCAGCGTCTAATTGTTTGGATAAATGGGCTCAACGCCACCCCAATATTTAGGTCTTCCTCGTCCTATCCGACCTCCCGAAATCATAACCATTTACCTCTCGCCATTTTCCACCATCCTTTCACCGCGTGTTAATACTCCTCGGTACTCATAACGACCTTTCGAGTTTCCTCACTATATAGGAAAACTTGGGCGCGTTATTATAATGTTTTGCGTTCGCGCTCGGGCTTATCAATAGACCATTAATTTTCACCGACTATAAGCGAATGTTCCATGTTACTTTGCATAATGGTGTGTTGCTCCCTCGTCATGTCGTGAACCAAAGTTTCCTCCGAGCAACTTGATCGCCCGAACCCCAAGGGACTCGATCTTTCTCCCTAAAACATTATACGTAACCACCTTTACCCTCCCTAACCCACACGCCCTTGTCCTATTTCTTGCTTCGTTCCGAATTACGTATACCGAAGCAATACACCCATATGTTCCAATTAGAACAATTAAATCGCTAAGAATTTTGTTAAGTAAGCTCCTGCTCGAATTCGTTTGAATTACATTCGAAGAAATCTTTTGTTTACAATTTGTAATCATTATTTTATAGCTTAATAATCTTGCAGCTGGTTCAAAACGCTAGATTCGGTTTTTACCATTATCAAAATTCATTCCCATAAAATCTGACGTCTGCATATTTCAATCTGCTGCACTATTCGTCGTGAATTCATATATTTATATACACGTGGGCACGAGCAGTATTTACGCGGAATTTTCTCGTGCCTTCACAAATGATTCATTATGCTAAACGCGAAAGCGGGTTATCGCAGACACGTAATTTGCGCTTTAAGTTTCGGCATGAATAAAGGTTGCGAGTCTACCAAGAGCTGGGCCATCATCCAACTTCGTACCGAGCTTATTCTCTTTCAGGAGCAACCGGTGCAAAATGCTAAGGAGAATCTCTTGTATGTATACGTGTGTATATACAACGAACCTCGACATATACACATTCATTCACATGTTCCTGTACAACGATGTATATATACGTGGGCGCGTTGGCGCAACATTGTACTTACAAGTATTCTGTCCCAACCCCATAGAGTCTCGCATCGGACGACACGATGCTGCCAAGAACTTTTTGACAATGGAGCGCGGCAAAATTTTCTTCCAACTATGCCATCCCTATGATTTACCAGGTGTTGCATTTCCCAGGATGTACAAACGCGCAGGAATGAGAGGCTAAGAGAGGAAAAGAGCGAGCGAGAGAGAAGGAGAAAAAAGTCCGGAAAGCACTGCTGCTGCTGGAACAAGTCTCTGGAAATTATGACAAGAACATCGTAACGTTAGGAGCAAATTCTCCATGTCACAGAAATTCTATTGTTGATCGTAATAAGATTGTAAATGATTCATTGACATTGACAAACTACGATTCTCGAATTTTAAACGGTCGAAAAAACAGACGGAAGCACGAAATAGCTTCATATTCCTTTCGAGATTTTCATATACTGCCTAAAGGGTACTACAGTAACGATTTAATTAAATGGAATTAGTGGACGGGAATATTGGAGCGTAGCCTACACGCATCGGTAATCGATGTAGACGACACTGAAAAAATGTGTGAGCGAGAACGAGAGAGAAGGAGGAATAGGCAATGGTCTGAATTTCGATCAGGTGCATGTGTACGGTCTTTCGTGAAATCGCAAAATCGCAAACCGTGTGATACATGATACCAATCTATTCGCTCTAGGGGAATTTCGAGAGGACGCGCCGGACGTACATAGGAGCGTGAGTGGGTGGATTTTGTAAAGGGTGCACGAGTGCGCAATAGTATTTATCGCTCTTTCCTCTATCTCTCGTTTCCACGAAGCATCTCTTTCTCTCTCATTTTCAAGTGTCGTCGAGTGGCTGGCTCGGTGTTCCCAATTCCCTGGGAAAGCGATGTAAAACCGGAAGTATCAAGAGCGCGACTAAAAAGAACGAGAGTGAGAAAGGGCGGGGGAAGGGAGAATTTGCAAAAAGGAATCGAGAGGGCGAGCTGGGAAAAAAAAACTATCGCTGGATCACGAGTGTTCGCACGGGCCATCCACATTTCGATGCTTTCCTCGCTCTCTCTCTCTCTCTCTCTCTCTCTCTCTCTCTCTCTCTCTCTCCCTCTCTCTCTTTCTCTCACACACACTCTTTCCCTTTCCATACTAAACCGGAGCCTAAAATGCATGGTGGCCCACGTGTGTGTTAAATTAGAATCACACCGTGGACCAACCCAAGCGTATGTGCAAACAAGCCGAAACGAATGATCCGCATGAGAAAATTCGGGAAAATTTCGCAATCTCGCGTTCGGCATAATATACACATATAGTTGTCATATGTCTGTATTTATACGTGTTGGTGTACATGCGTCGTCGTGTATTGCCTTCGAATACGTTGCGTATATACAGGCTTCTACGCATTTTTTTATTATTCTCATTTTTTTAATAAGATTTCGATGTAAGCCATAAAATCGAGCGGACAACTGAATGGAAATTTTTATTTTCTCGTGTGATTCGTCTTTGCGAGTGTAATTGGTAAACTCCTCGTCGCTTGTGAGCGAACTTTTTCTTTATACTTTTGTAATTCGTATCACCCAAGATAACGCGGCGGATCTTGGCTTTTCGGATGTCTCGTCGCAGCACCTCGGCGATGTATATATACTCGTCCGTGTACGCGTTCAAGGTAAAGAATCACAAAGCGAGTGAGAGCGGTTAATGGTAAAGGAGAAACGCCGGAAGATTCGAGTAATGGGTCCTCGCTTTTATATGTCTATTTATCGTTTTCGAGTGAGAGTTTCAATTAAATGGGCTTTTCTTTTTCTTGAGGGGAATGTATTACTCAGCCGAGTGCGATGGGAATCATTGTGCATTAGGCGGTGTATACCGAGGCTCGGGTAAATATAGATTTTTCGGCTTTATCAATCGCGCCTCGAGCGTCGTGGATACATTTTTTTTTTGCTCGATGACGTCGGATCGTAGAGGGAGAGGATGCGAGTGTCGTTCGATATTCACATTTGCTAACACAGACGGTGGCATGAGCGGGGTGGACCGAGAGATTTGGCTGATAGCGTATCTACCGGTCGTCAACGGCTCCGATACTCTGTTGCAAAAATCAACAACCATGTGGCAAGGTTCTCTGATGGGCTGATGAAGCTCCAAGATTGCGCGCTATAGTTACAACCTCGGATAGTCTGATGGACGATTTTTAGATTCAGTGGGAGGTCGATAAGCGTTCGATCGTGACTGGATGTTTTTTTTCCTCTTTTTTCTGCTTCCAAACGTTTTTTTCTTCGTACTTTAGCTTCCCTAGCATTTACCCAAGCCCAGAAACTCGACGGCTATCGTAATACAGGTCGTTGAACGTTCCGCAGATCGGTCAGGGTGGGGCGACGCTGAAGTGCGGTCTTTTCACCCTCCGGGAATCCTCGTACGTTGGATTCTTAGCCTCCAAGGACATCACGTGTGGCTTACAAGCCTTCGGGGAACCATTTCTCCCTCGCAACCGGGAAACCATTAGTGGCAAATTGTATCGTCCTCCTCCACACACACACACACCCCTCCCCCGCTCCCTCCGCTCTTTCCTCGTGTTCTCCGCCATCGCCACGGTTCCAAGTATCCCGGCAACTCGCAATAAAGGTTTTATACCTAATTAGCTGGATTCCAGCTGCAGGGAACATCAAATGAAACTCTCTGGATATGAAGTTAGTACGCCATTAGGCTTTGCGAGGACACAGCGCGGCGACTAGATGAGAGCTTGTCCATATGGACCGACCATCCTGTCCTCTTGATCTCTCTTAGCGCCCAAAGGAATGTCCTGCAATAATTTGGGGTAACGTTTTAATCGGATTGAAGGGTCAGGCCGAGAGATTAAGAATTTCATCTAGACGACAAACTCCCTCCAACATCTGTCGTCAATCAACAGTTAACTGCAATGGTTCGCGGTCTACTGCAGATTATCGTGCATCAGGATATGGGAAAGTGCGTACGTTGATAGTGCTTCGGACTTGTCATGACAACGCATCTCATCCGTGTATTGTCTCCCCCTTGAGACCTACGAAAACATGAAAAAATCCATCAAATTACGAACATGATCCACCAAAAGTTTAAAACCTTATCGAATCTCCTTTCACTCTCCTGGGAAGACGAATCTAATCCAGAAATTTGAGCCGCCTACAGATTATTAATGGTAACTTAATCGAGCGAATTTATGGAGCTTTGCGACCGGATAGGCAGACGCTAATCACCGTAATCGTTTGCACTGACCCAAATCCTTCGATCCTACACTCTAATTTGCTCCGCAGCGCCAACATCAGCTTCACTCTCTCGCCCACTAAAATTTTCTCTAACGCTCTTCATCCTTGTTATCCTTTGGCGACGTTGGCACGATCTAAACAAAACAAAGCCCTGTTGATTTTTTCGCATGCGAAAATACACTGTGGACACAATACTTTTCTGTATAGAATTAAATGTGAAAATCAACTGCTATTATTATCTTCGGGATTTTACCATCCTGATCACACAACCTCCAATTCAACCACGTACCCGAGCTGATGGATGCCCTCTGCGCTCTTTTAGCGCTATTGTACATATTAAATGGAGTTGGGTAACGCTCTCGTTAAGCTCCGATACATAGTGGCAACAATTACTGTGTCGATTCTCCAACGATTGAATTTCCAATCGACAAATTTCCTCTCGTAATCGCTACAATAACTATTGTTGCGTGCACCTCGGAAAAGTTTTTACCGTTTTTTTCTCTTTTATCTGAGAGCATCCCATATCAATATACAAGGTGTCCCGTACGAACCGTTCCATTTGGAACAGCGTTTCGGAAAAAGTTCCAACGATCCATGAATCGAATAAAAAAATTGCTCTTCCTCACCGAATCTTTAGAACAAGCAATTGCAAAGTCTTTCTGTGTACTCACGATGAAAACTAAAGAGGAGGCTGCAAAAATTGTATCACCTGAAACTTGCTCATAAAAATAGTGACTAGGAATTAAAAAAAAAATTGCATGCTTTCCAAGTTCTGCAGAAAACGAACGAGGCAAATAGCTGAGGATAATCTGCTGTCCAGAATGCATTTTCCCCAGAAGCAATTCGACTTTGAATTTCAATTTATTTTTTGAATTCGTTCTTCCATGGCTCAAACGTATGCGCTTAAAAAATAAAAATCTGCAAGCTCAGTATCGCGGTAGAATGGAAATAATCACGAAATCGTCGCAACTGAGCGATGTAAATTTTGATTTTCAGCTCCACCGTCATTAATTTATTTCATCAATGCACAAATTTTAATTAAATTAGGAATTTAATTATTTTCCTATTCATTTCAACCCCCAAAGCATGTGATTCAACGAGCTCGGTGCTGGAATTATAATTTACATCGAAAATTACTTTTCACACCATCATTAATGTTCCAGAGATTATCATTCCCCTTCCCACATCTTTATTTTTATTTTTTTTCCTCACATGTTTTAAAACGCGTTCTGTATACTGAACTATTTATTTTTCGGTCGAATATGGGTTCATGGTCGATTGATATTTTTTTCTTGTCGATTGAGAGCGAGCTCGGGCCGCCTCTCATCCCCTTTACCATTTTCATCCTTTCATCGAAAGTATAACCACTTTTAACACGAATTGATTATCGATTCGTCCATTCGTTGACGCTGTCGCACGCTCTACACGCGAAAGAAAAAAAAAGTCCACGTAATATCGAACATCGCAATATTCATCAAAGTGTCACGTATGTACAAACGGCCCAGGTGTAGGTATAAAAAATGGGGCTTCGTCGTGAAAAACTCTTGCAAAAAAAAAACATTCCACAATACTTTTTCATTCGGAAAAAGTTTTTTTAATCAAGTTTCTCGCTCGTCAGGGACAAGGACAAACTAGATTTGAAAACGAGCCCCAAACATTTTTATTGTTCGTAATCGATTCGAACGTAAACTTACGAAATACTGGAATCTGGTTGTTCTTTTACAATCACATGATTTCATTCGGTCCTAGCTCGATTAAAATCGCAGTCAATTGATACGAGCGTTTCAGTTTACTTGCTGGAAACTTGTACGTTATGAGAGGCTGGAAAATGGGAACTCCGGTACGCCCAACTCGACAACAGACACCGTAAAAGATCTCCGATACGATTTTATCCTCGGTTGGTGGATTTGGCAAGTTAGCCGGACAGTTGGAGCGAAAATCGGACTAAGCGATCAGCTAACCAACCAGCAGCCCCCGCACTTCACACCACCGCCCTATAAAGTACAATATCCCACCTCCGACCCATTTAGATATCGATTCCCAATTTCGCAAACGGTTACGCGCTTCTCCCAAACGACCCTGCTATATTGTCCTATTAAACGAATATTTATCGTCCTCCAAGAGCGTTCCAAATTCATAAGAGCGTGAGATACGATGTATCCGAAGCTCTCTTTAGTTCGAAGGGAAGAGAATTTGAGAGCGGTCAGCAACACGTGCTGCTTGCGCGAAAATTCGTGTGTAGGAGGAAAATCGCTCCAAGAAAATTGCTCTGGCCAATCTCTCATCGTTTTATAATAAGTTTTTCTATCATCTTGTCCTTTTTCCACCCTCTTTAGCACTGACACTTTTGATATCGCTAAGGAGTAGGGCCTGAAGCATGCGCCCGAAAAGCCATCAAACCCCAAAACTCATATTAAACGAGAAAACTCGTTTGGCCTTGCGGGGAGCACTACCCACTTTCGATGATCGAGTCGTACACGAATCCCTTGATGGAATATCTCGTATGTATGTTGCCGAATCTACGCTCGAAACTGTTAACATTATTCTCCGTTATAAGCGAAAACTCTTGGGTCACAACCCCCACGTAAACCATATATCTGCTAAACCCTTATCAGTAGCTCGTTGAATGTTTATTCACCTGCACCAAATAAATAACTCTGTAAACCCAAGGGACTGGCTTTATAGCCTGTTTGATCAAATACGGCTGTACTTTGATCGCCCATGATGTACGCTTCGACCGTGTTTTACACGCAAATGGCTTTTCCCTTATTCTGATTCCTCAATTTATGGCTTTTAAAGCGATGATAACTTGGTATTCCAATCGCTCAATGTTCCTTTGCCTATTGACGCGCTCACCACTTGAATCGTAATATTGGAATTTTTATGAAAAACGTAATCCAGAAAATTCCCCGAAATCAAAAGCGCAAACCTTGTTCTCCATTAGTTTCTAATTTCCGTACATGAACACTTTGGCGTGAAGTTCTGCTCTTAGCCCATAGCAGATGGATGACATTAAGGATTCTTGTCTCATGCTCGAGAGAACAATAGGCATAAAACTGGCTCCGTGTTAAACTCTCGTTGAATGAGACAGCGCTATCAAAGAGGAAACTTTACGATTTGAATAAAGCACGAGCATCTCCTTCTCTTCCTCGTTTCCCTCATCTAATCGAAGATCCTGGAGAAAGGAGTGAAAATTAATTTAAACTTGGTTGAGAGGAAACGATCGACTTTTATTCTCATTTTTCAAATGGTTCTGATAAATTAATATCGATGAAAGTGCTTATTACATTCCAATGAGAATCCTCATCGATATCTGAATCGTTGAGCATAACGTTCTCCGAATTCGACTCGTTCGTTGAAACTCATCCCGGGAATTCGAGTCTACACCGTTGGCCCAGCAAAAAAAATCAATGCCGCATTTACTTTTGATGCTATACATTTAGAACTCGCATGCCCGTTAGTAGAAATAGAATTTGCTAGTGTCAATGCTTTGCACATAATCGCATCAAGCATATAGGCGTGAATTTCGCTCCAAGAATTTTGGAGACTGTTTCCAATGCTTCCGGTCATAAACATTGCATGTGTATGTTGTCTATTGAATTATAGCTCGTTAAATGTGTCATAGTCAGCGGTAACGTTCGAATTATCGGGTTACAATGCTCCAACGCATGCAAGAGCGTAGGATTCTGACAGACAGACAATAGACAAACTGAATCAACACAGTTGAAGATCGTATTCGAAATTCGTAGCATACTCTCGACCATTAGAGTGTTTGCATAATGCGGCATCTGTCATCAATATTGACTAGCAGATAATTCGATTGAATTGTTTGCGTTTGTCGCTGTCATATGTCTTCGCTCGTTTTCGTTAATAAACAGCTAGCTACACACTTGATCGTGAAACAACGATCAATGAAGACGTTGATCAGATGCTTTTCGAATCGCATTTCCATAAATAATGCGCAGTAGTGACGCTTACAGTTCATTTGATCATCAGGAATAGCAATTTTCGAGCGATGGTCCAAACGTTTCCAAAAATCGATGTAGGCAACGAAGAGTTCGCCTATTCGAGAAGTTATGCAGTCAGACTAGCGCGGTCTTGAGTAAAACGTGCCCGTGGTTCGAGATCGCGCAATGAAACGGTTGAAGCGATCAAGTAGGAAGGAATAAAAAGCTTCTACGCGAGAGAGTTGCTGCAGTTCTTGTACTTTGATGGGTAATTGTGTGTTGTTGGTTGAGGACAAGAATTGCCATGAAATCCACAGACCTTAACTAGCTAAATCTAGTTCACCAGTAACATTCCGTATCGAAGTGTCGTGAAGAAAAGATGACAAAAGTTTAATGCCTTCAGTTACGAGCCCTGGCACTTCGGCGCGCTATGATGCTATTAGAAGAGGGTTAAAAGTTCATCGAGGTGAAAGGATAATGCGACACCGAAGGTTTGCTGGGTACCAGAAGGAGCAATCAATGTTAGGGAATCGTTTCCACGTGTAAGTTTCCGATTTCCCACCATTGAGGTCACTTCTATCCTCGGGAATGATCAACATGACAGTAAATTAGGGTTTTTGGTGAGAGGAACAGAATTTCATGTTAACCCGGTTGTTGATGACGAATTCCAATGATTAGACAGTGAAACAGCACTTCCAGAGGCCCCGACGACACAGCAGACGTTTATCAACGATCGTCGACGCTCACTTCAAGCGATAATGAAACTTCCAAGCCTCCCACTTCGCTTCTTGCGCCTACCATTTCCTTGAGACCCTCTTTGTTTTGTATGTTTTGCGTCTAAGTAGGTGTTCTAGCTGGTAAGGAGTTTAGCTTTGCCTCGGTAGCGCGTACGTGCGTCGTTCTTCTTAGTTCGAGAACTCTTGGAAACACAAACTGCCACACCGGATATTCTGTTCTATGAAGACGACATGATGAGTTACCTCCCTTCCTTGCGTAAAAGAGGTAGCGCATAGTCTTCAATGTATATTTCATAGCTTCACAAGCGGCTGTATAATCCAAGTTGTATCAAGTCCGATACAACATCATGTCTCATCCTCGAATTTCAACGTCGTGAAGCAGAGCATTTCATCATTGACCTATTTACACTCATGAAAGGCGTTCACGGCTGATGCTCTCGTAACATTTCTGCCAACGTTGAATGCCTAGGCTGGCATTCGTGGTATCAGCCTCTGCATTGAATTTCATTGTTTGCTTGTCTTAATCCACTTCAGATACGAAGCAGAATTATTTCAACCTAAAGTGAATAAAGGGGTATATATCCTCGAATGCTATTCTTCTTTTGCCTCTACAGCTCCTCACCCTCTTCAGCGAAAAAACGGCTTAAAGAGCCCTCCAGCTGGCTTACTCTCTCTTCCTCTAGTATTTCGCGCGAGCGTTGATGGTGCGAGGTCTTTGGAAAAACAAATGGTAGGGATTTAGCCTATAAAGGATGGTTCGAGCTCTCCGAGGTTGGATTGATACATTGTTCCAGCTTTCCTGTTTCGCTTTTTCTGCTTTTCTTTTATTAGCAGTTCTATAAATTCTAATGACTGAAATTATGGAGACTCATCTACAATCCTGGTAGCGAATCTTTTCGGTAATAGCATCCTTCCTACCAGGCTGGAAAGAAACTACCATGCGAAGATTAATGGCCATGGGGGTAAACGATATTGATCTTGGGTCTTTGTTTTCCAATATTAAAGGATCTAACCCCTCTGTCCTGTTTATGTCACGCACGAAAATCGTTCAAAATTTATGATGAATTTTTTTGAAACTAGCTCAGCACCAAAATATTCCAGAGCGCTCCAACAATCCCACGTTCGCGTCTCTGTATGCTTATGGCTCCGTGGTATATTTATACTAATGTTCTCGTTTATACGTCACGGTACATACATAAACGTAGAAATATCGCAGTAACACAGGCGTTTGTGCTGTACGTGTATACCCAGTAATGGGGAGTTGTGATGCACGCATATTGCAAAATTTATGAATGGCTCCAGGGAGACAGTTGGTTTACGGCCACAGCGAGGATATATGTAGGCTCGAGCTACAGATTGGATCGTAACATTTTCTCTGTTGGCCTTTCTCGCTCCCTACGAGCCTTAAACTCCGCTTACTGCATATACATTGAAGAGAAGTCTCGAAAGTGCTGAAGCGGTATCTATATCCCCTTGACCTTGGTCGTCAAAGCTAACGAATATATTGACAACAACGTTTGTACGCAATCGAGCTGCCGAGGCTGGAGTCTTATCCCGCGGCTGACTGCGTGCATTTGTTACTTTTCTTACGATCGACCCCGACACAGTCTCAACAGTGCAGACACGACGGGCGAACCTCTTGGTCAATATGAGAGTCGAATATGTGATTTTTTGGAGAGCGCAGGCAAGGAAAGTTCTGTCCAACATGTGCCAATTTCTTTGGTCAACTTTTGTAATAATCTTCACCACGAAACAATAGCCACTCCATTAAACTTGAATGACTTTAAAATCGTAAAATTATAAGCATTTGAATTACCATAACGTGCTTGCGAAACAGAATCGTTCACCTGGTTGTTGGACTTGGACTGGTACCAAAGCCGACTCTCCAGATAGAGGTAGCAATCGTGGATTCGCTTGGTTAGGCGTGCTCCCAGAAGCAGCAGCTGAAGTTACAAAGGTTCAACAAGTTATGTGATTTTCCAGGGGCCCGCCTTGGGTCGTTTTGGTTTATTGAAGGACCATAGAGCGAAGGTTCTCGCTTGTGCGATATGCTACCTGGTATACACTATGCAACACTTCTGACGTCTACGACGTGTTAAATGGTACTTTATGCAAATGTACATTGGAGGACAATGCGTCGACACGTGACTGTAACGTGACGCATAACTCTATGGACGATGCGAGTCCGTAAACTAGCGTGGCCAGAGGTCGAGACATAACTATGTATAAACTTACGGGGTTGATCCCCATGGATATGACGCTCTGAGGATTGAATACATGGACTCCAAATTGTTACATACACACCAACTTGTATATACGCTTCTCGCAGCTTCATATCCTGGATACTGCGACATCCAGTAGTTGGAATGAATTTGTCATTAGGTGATTTGCCAAGTGAACAACGAGTCTTTCAACAATAGCTTCCAAGCGCCGCGTATTCCGAGGCTTTGAACGAAACTGTTTTATGAATCGACGAGCTTATAGTACGATTAGAAGTTGCGGGCCCATTCTGTTTGCTTGTTCCGGTAGGAAGACGATGACAAAGCTTTGAACCAAACGAGCTATAAATATCGATTGTCTACGACGCGTGCCCCCGCAATTCGTATTCACAAGCGTCCCGTCCAGAACATAACCTTTTGTTTATACCCGCCAATGATTCTATAAGTGGCGTTGACGTCCGGGCACTCGGGGATAACTGCTGTACGTGATTCTGACACCTGGTGCGTGTGCACGTGGACACGGCGGTACGTGATGAGTTTGTCTAATTGTTGATCGTCGAACGGAATATATTCTTGCGTGGGTTATTACAGCTCACCAGCACGTGTGCTTATCTAGGATACAAAGAGCCACTTAATCTCCTGCGTCCTCCAAGTTTTTATTGTAATTTGGTGATTGAAGATTTCTTACAAGTCATTGCGATAGGGAAGGGATTCAATGGAGACACGAGCGCGACAATCGGTTCCCTGCAGAGTGTCCCAACGATCCTCTCCCTCGATTGAGCACTCGGTCTTATCTCATCCCAACCAAACTCGGTGCTCCCTCAATATTAAGCAGTCTGCCACTGTTTTTACAAATCGTATCTAGTCACCCAAGGTTTTCAAGTTACTAGTAACTCGCTGACAACTATAACGTCATTCTCACGCAACGTTCAGTTATCCCCCGTTCTGTCACTGATCCTCGCTGACGGTTGCAAGACTGCCCGGGGAAGCCACGTCAACACGATGCAAACCAAGCTCGTCTTCGTTCACGTCCTCGTCGCATATCTTTCACCCGGATCGTGTTCGTGACAGCGGAAAAACCGCTCTTCGCGTCCGACCCCATCTACTTTTCCTTCTTTTTGTTTTCATCTTGCCTCCTCTGCCTCTATCTTCCATTTCCCGCCTCTCCCCACCCTCGACTCCGATTGAGGATTTGAGCTCTTCTCATGGAAAAGCTCTCTCATGAGAAATGATGCATAATTTATCAGAAGGTGTATACTCTACTCCCTCTGTCGTCGACCTCTGTGTTTTAAAATTCTTCCATCACACCGAATATCCACTCTATTCTTTGGCTTCTCCTTCGGTTTCCCCTTTATTTTTCATCTTGCTTTCGCTACCGTCGTCTCATCCAGAAGAATATTGTTGACTCGTTAATGAAAAATACTGAGGAGAAGAAAATTCAAAGTGAGAGATTGTCCATTTCATCCTAGAGCAAACCTCGCAAATGAATTTTTCTACCTTCGAGTTCAAAACGAACTGTATACAAAATAGAGTTCAGTCACTCTCGAATACATTCGTGATTTCTTGTTGTTTGTCAACCTCAACGAAAGTCATTTCCTTTGATTCCTGAACAAATACGTATCGGAGTTCTTAACAGTAGATAAAGAAAGCATAATACTTCGTGCATGAACGTTCTTGCTTCGATTCGTCTATACTCACAGTCGAGAAAAGCTACCGGCACGTGACATAAAATTCGCGTCTCGCTGTGACCGAGAAAGTCTCGAATTTTATAGAGCGCACGACGAAGAAGGGAAAAAGAGAGGAGAGGAAAGATAGAAAAGAAGGAAAGACAAAAAGGGAGGCTTTATTCTACAAGTCTAGCACTACTGTGTACCAGATGCTGATACATCGGAGGCTGACGAGGGATCTTTTAGTATCGGAATAAATTCCGAATCACGTTGGTCTCCCAAGAGTAGCGCAGGAGGGGCAACGCGAAGAATAAGTGGAAGGGGCTCGAGAGAAAATGACGAGAGAGGAAAAATAAGGGATGGAAAGAGCAGGAACGGCGGGGTGGAAAGAATGAAAAAAATGAGTGGAACAGCATCGACGAGTCAAACTCGTTCGCTTTTCCGAGGGGGTTCAGAAAGAGGGATGAAAATGCAATCCTTTGCTGCCACGTTGTGGCTGCTCCTTCGTCTCTCTTTCCAGCCTCTGGCTTCCACCCCATAGCGTTATTCGCACGCGTGACTCACTGCGGAGTAAGCGGAAATCTCGAGAGGAAATATGGCGTATATAAATTGTGACGCCTCTTGACGTGTCTCGTTGCGGATGAAGAGGGATCGAAGAGGTCACGTGGCTCCCACATACACGGATTCACATTACACACACGTACAGGGTGTCCCACGATGGATTTTCTGTTCCCTGATCACTTCATCGACGGCCACGATAACTCTGGCTGGCGTTGTAATTCGAAAAAATTGACAACTTATCGGACGGAGGTGTGAATCGTTTCTTGTCTCATTCGATCGCGGAAACTCACGCGGTCACTGAAATAATAATCGATATCGGGACACCACGTATTGAAATTCGCAGTGACAAGTCAACAACGCATGATTATGCATTGTGCGATTTTTCACATCGCGCTCGCCCTGCATTTCCCTTTTTCTCATTAACGGAAATCGAGCTTAAATCCTTGTGGATCTAGGTCAGCAAACTCTCGAGATTTTCTTCGACATCCGACGCTTCTTCGTGCTTGTGCTCTTCCACTTTTTTCCTCCTATATTCATACATTATTTTTGTCTTAGACAACCGCTCCTCGATAAAATCGTGAAACCGAGATGCGCGGAACTTCCGATCCAACGAATTATTAACGAAGCTTTTTTACCCACCGCGATGCTTTCATCTTCCCAGAGCTTGCTTCATATTTCACTTTTCCATCCCCAGCATCTCGCTTCACAACTTTTCATACTTTTTTTTTACACGCAATTTTTGCTCTCGAGGGTTTTCTCCTTCCCTCGATCTCCTTTGAATCCCCAAGTCTTGCCTAGAAACATGAACTTTAGTCTCAAATTTTGACACCTTTTGGAGTCTGAATGATGAGCAATGTCAACAAAAATCTTAGTAGCAGTCGTAGCAGGTGGGAAAATAAGCGAAAGGTTCGATTTCCAGCTCTTCAATGCGAAATATTTCCAAATAAATCGTCGCTGCCCCGGCATTTGTCAATTTTTGCTCTTGCAAACAACGAGCGATCAAATGCTCGGCGAATTCTATTGTTTCTAGCTTTGATTTGCTTTCACGATGAAATACAGGCGGATATCGTTACAGACGTTCATTAATGATGTGCAACGGTCTACCTATTTTTCTTGGCACCGATCATCGGTCCATGAGAATCTGGTCGAAAGAACTGTCCCGCGTGATGTCTGATCTGGCAGGTTGCCCAAGCCCAGCATACGCGTGTAATCATAACGTATGAATGATTCGTGTTAATGCATTTTACGGAGAATTGTACGAGGGAAAAAACGAGAATGAAAAAGGTTGATTCGTGAAGATTGACCATAGTCTCTAAATTGTTAGTAGAAACATGCACGAAACTTTGTCGCAAATAAACGATCTTTTTCGAACATGCTCTGATTTAACGCAAATTCGCGTGTTAATGATCACGAATTTTCTTCTTTTTTTTTTTTAATTATTACGTACGTCAATTTTCATTTACGATTTGATCCTCTCGATACAGTGAGTATTTTCCGAACGCGCAGGAATTATCGTTGATCACGCGAATCGAGAAATGAGAGACAAGGCAAAAGAGACTCGGCACTCTGGATTGATCGTGTGCATGGGGTCGTCGGTGCACGTAACGAGACTGCTCGCAGGCATAGGAATAAATCCAATATTTATATATATACTATATTCACGTATATCGTAATCACCCCCGTTAGCCCTACATGGCCAGTAGTGCATGAAGATCATTCCCGAACACACGCTATTACCGGCATCACTGCGTTCATTTCTTCTTTTTATTTTATGTCATTTGTAACGAAAGTCTTATCATAGATTCGCCGATGGGCTCGCGCACGAAAAAAGATTGTAAACATTTTTCTCAGTGATTCAGAGTTATAAACGCGTTCGAGTCATGATGGATTTTTGTTATTGCAGTTATTCAACCATTAAAATAGTAAATTAACGACTAATACCGAGGCTTCCGCGTCCTGGTGTTCCTCAGGACATTCCTGATTATCGGAAAATCGTGGGCAGTCGTTGGGCATCAACTGCACAAATGCAGCACATAAAGAGTCGAATTTTTCAATTGCCAATTTTATTTTAAACTTAATACACTTTAGAGAATTGTACAGTTTTTTTTTGAAATTTCTCGTACAGTGATTTTGTTGAAACAAAAATAAACACACGATTAATTTATAATTCGCCAATTTCGAGGTTCAGAATCGCTATCGTTGAGCTCAAAAACCCACGAGTATACCAATTTTCACGTTAATTGCACGTGAGGATAAATGTTCGGCTCGAACGGTGGGTGAGATATCAATTGATCGATTAAAGCCAATATTCAATGCGTCACGACTAACTTGCATGAGGCAGGAAAGCACGCCCAGCTTAATTAATTGATGGAATTGAATTAAATTAATTGATGAAATCGATACAAAAAAATCAAAATCTTATCTTTTCCGGACTGCGTTCAGGAAAAAACAGGCAAATCAGAATTCATTTCATAATTGTCAATGAATCCATCTAATCGACATACTGGACACTACTTTTGGGACAACTTGTACGAGTGTATAACTACGCAAGTATAAATATATATCTCTCCTTTCGATCGTCTGGAACGAACGAGAGGAGATTCGATTAGGATTTACGACCCCCCTGAACGTAAAGAGTGGCTGCTGGTGTATTTACGAGGAATACTGAAATCACGACTATTTTTCGAGTCTGTGTACACACGTATATATATGCATGTACGTGTACGTGTACGCGTATATACATGCACGATGTTATTCGAGAGAATAACTTTTTCCGGGGAGCCCATCGTCGCCAGATGCTTCCTTAAGTTCGATCGTGTTACACATTCCTCCATACAGAAACGTCGTTTCTATTACGTATATACTTACGCGAGCACACCATCTCGCCTTAGCCACCATATTGTTTTTATTTTCCTCGTCTCGAGGGGCCAAGTGTTGCGGTGAGAATTTTGAGGCTTTCAAACTTTATTCCATATTTTTATAAAATGTGATTTTTTTCAATCTCGCTTTGGACCAAAGCAGCTGCGACATTTTACAAACGTGAAACGTGAAGTTGAGAAAAAAAAAACAATTCGCCAGCATGTGTGAAGATCGATACTTTCTAGATAAAACGTGTGAAGTCATAGAAATATCGAACTACCTCGTGTGCTGCTGCAAAATCGGTCCGCAGCAAACAGCTGCACTTTGAGGTACTAGAATTTCTTCAAAAATTTACACATGGAAACGGATATAAAAATGTAAAAACGATTCACCGTCTTTATGAACGAGAAAACTTCCAATTTCGTATGAATTTTTATACTAATATCAGAACTTTTGCCCGCCACGAAATCTTAATGCTGTTGTGTGTGGTTATTCTTAATTCTTTTATGCATATGCAGGTATTGAGAAAGAAGTTCGCGATCCTAAGGTTTCGTGAAATACCTCCAACGAAAAATTCCGTTAAATTAAATAACCGTTCAGTAATGCGAATAATCAATTTGATGATACTGAAAAAACCGTAATGAATCAACTGAAAATAGTCCTTTTCCCGAATGTGTCGGATTAGACAATTATCGGTGTGATTAAACGAAATGGAATAATTCATTCAACTAAATGATTACGATCAACGTATTTGGCGAAGCCAATTAGTTAACCTGAATTTTTTATCAGTTGACTTTTTTTCAAAGTCCCGTAAAAAGTAATTACATCGCATTATTCATATCGAGTCTTCTGCGTTCGGAAGATTTTTCCTAATCCGTTTAGCATCAGCTCGTACATTGTAAGTTCCGATCAATTGCGAACACGGACAAAGTATTTTTTTTTTTGTAGGGATAAGCTTGCAAAGAGATGAGAACGGAAAGGGAGCGATAGCGCGATGCACAATTGGATTAGTGAATGAAATTAATCGGAGATTAGAACCGGCGAGTCTTTTGGTTCAAAGGATCAATGTATGTAGTAGAAGGAGTTATACAACAACGATCTTTGCATCGTTATTTCAAAGGAGCTGAAAACATACGTATTACCATCGTACAGAGTTGACTGCTGTGTAGTATGTATATATGTACGAGATTAGACATCGTCTGATCATGTCTCTCGTTTCCCCATCGCATGGTACACACCGAACGAAAACGAGAGAACGAAATTAAGCGCTTGGCAATTCGTCCCGTTGAGCTCCCCATAACTTGTACTAACTTCGATGCACGTAATCCGATTTCAAGTTTATTCTATTTGAACTCTTGTTTGCAGGTTCGTAAATTTCCGACGAGTATACATGCACAAGATCGCGGACGTAAACAAGTGTCGTGTTGAGTTTCGCGAGTCTCTTACATCGACCGGCAAAACCTGCTTCTCGAGTGCTGTAATTTTTTTTATGGCCAAATAACGCGGCAGCCCGACATCGTTCGCAGAGAGACGAAAACGACTGGATTGTCGTGGATTTTTTCAAAACTCTGAAGAATCATTGCTGCACTGGGTAAGTATTCTACGCTAATATACATTTTTACGTTTTTCCTATACTTGCTGCTGCCCCACAGGTTTCGTTCCCTCAATCCCAAACTTCAAGACTCGCGTATTTTCTGAATTTCCGTCGCAGTTTCTCTCGTATGCGCCGCGCGAAAATCGATATCGAAGCGGATGTGAGAGATTGCAGTCATTGTTACAAAAACCCGATACCAAGTGTGTCGAACGGGACTCTGCATCTTTAGCAGTATTTTCGTGGCTTCACGGTGCCGTTTTTCCCTCGTTATTGCAAATGTTTCTGTGCCAATTTTCCTGTCTCGTGGATTATTTGAAGAAAAAAAAATTGGGCTACATTTCTCGTGAATATTCTTTCAAGGCTCGAATATTCAGCCTGCAATTGGTGAATTGTCGTGTGATGCAACTGATTTTCGTACACCATCCGGGCGTCTGGAGAGCCTGCGACGATATAAAATTCATTCCTCATTCATCTGATTATTGAGCTCCACCATTTTTTCCAACGCCCCAACCGCGTTTCATTGATGATCGTCTCGCCGCTGTCTCGTCCACACTAAATTGTTCAACGGTCAACACCGATGCGTGCGTGCAAACACTGGTACGCACGTCTCTCCTAATCTGCCGGATAATTTGCACCCGCAAGGGCTCTCAGAGTAATAACAGCCTTGGGCGTTTGAGATACGAATGAGCGGAGCTGGAATATGTGTTTCGAAAAGCACACAGACAAGAATCGGAACGAGGCGGTACTGTGGACGCGATTACAGAGGGTCCTATCAATCTATCCATCTCGTTTATAGTACAAAGAGCTTCATGCCGCGGATAACAGTATCCGTATTAGTGAACCCAACCGAGAGGGTGCGCATGACAATCCTGTGTTTTTATTCGTTAGACCCGGTGACTTCTCGTCGTTCTACTTTTATTTATTTATTTGTACAGTCTGTCTCGTGACCATTCTGTGTGAAAACGCACAAAGCCAATTAAGAACACCGCAAAGTTCATTCATAAATTTTCTTTAATTTTTTCAAGCTTTTTTTCTTTTCATTTTTGTCTCGCAGACTAAGTTGGAGTGTTGTTCCCAGTAGAAGAAGGTTTTGTGGTTCCCAATGTTGAAATTTACTCACTTGCCTCCGATTTACACAAACATACATCCACGAACTCCCAATTAATGATGCTCTCAGCTTCCGTACACATATTTACCCGATCCGAGGGAGTTTCGAGTCACGAGTATTCGCTCTTTGCTCGCCCCTGTCATCCACTCGCACGATCTACCTCGATGGCCCTTTTAATTAACTCGCTGAGGTCATTAATGGCATCCCTAAACCCTTCTGCCTGACTCGACACGAGCAACAACCTCATCGAGCATTATCGCACCCAACATTTAGTCCTGGGATCAAGGATCTAACAAATTCGTTTTAAAAAATCATTTTCTGTTCCAGTAGCAATGCATTTGTTTGAAAACTGAAAATCTGTACCAAAAAAAAAAATCTCAAATAATTGTTGAGAACAGAAAATTTCACGTTGGATAAAAAATTCAACGTAAATTTTTGTTCCGTGAAACGACATTGAAAGAATGTCATAAAACAGAATAGCGAGCACGTCACGGGATCGGGAATTTCATTCGAGTAGAATAAATTGTCCCATGCACTTAAGATATGTTTCGTGGTGTGCTCGTGAGTCGGCACGGGTCTGTCGCCCCAGCATCAATAGCAGCCTCCCGATCTCGAACTCCATTTAGTCCTATTAAAGCCCCGTTAATAGCCGAGGGAGCCTGAGACCTAGCTTGTTGTATAACGCGCATGTATGCATACGTGTACAAAGTTCATTCAGAGAGAATAACTAACGCCCATTTATGTACAGAGTGCTCCAAAAAAAGTGAGTAATATCGAGACCTCGAGGAGATAAAAAATTCCAAAGTGAATATGAGTCTCTTCATATTTTTGCTGCGGAATTAAGTGGCGATGAGATACCGAACAATTTGTCGCTGCCCGACCGAAAATGTGCGAGCGAATGTCACGTGCACTAATTTCCCGATGTCTCACGAACGTTGCGGAGTTTTCACCGCTTTTTAGATCCTTCTGTAGCAATAAATACTTGTAATTTACACATGTAGACACGCGTACAGACAAAACGCATTGAGACGATCGAAATATAACGTGCTGCCTTGTTCCTCCAACGGTTGCTCGAACCCTTGCTGCGGGCTGACGTTCACAAGCACGCGTCGTTAGAACCCCGCGGTCGCATTTGGTCACGTCCACGAAACGACGTCATTTTGAAATGGCTACCGTACACTATGCCATTGTCGGTGAACCGAGGCTTCTCCCCCGCCAACTGTATACGAAGGTGTTTCTCAAATGCACCAATATTCAGGGAAAGAGAGAGAGAGAGAAATAGAGAGGGGGAGAAAGAGAGAGATAGAGAGTGATAATGAGAAGGGGAGTGGAGAGTGGAGAACAGAGTAGACTCAATTGGTGCGTGGTTCAACCGCGATTCCGCAATTCCGCCACTCCATATATCCGGAACTCGCACTCGACGCGACACTTCTCGTATGTGTATTTCTATATATCCAGTCAGGTGCGTTGTTCGCCGTCCGTTCATTCTCCGTTATCGGCTTCACGAATAATTTGCTAACCCTCGCCTCGTTCCTGATCCTAACAAAACTTCTCTCACTCTTTTCAGCGTTTATACGCCCACGATATAAAGTTTCATAGCGTTTGCTCTAGTCACTTGGTGCGAGTGTTCGTTTTGTTTAATTCAATCGTCACGGATTGATTATATGGGTCGTTGTTTTTTTTTTTTTTCTTATTTTCGATCATGCATCCAGAAGTATCTCTGTCAGTTAAGTATTTCGCATTTTAAATGCATTCCGCACTCACGAAAGCTATTACGAAAGCAACGTTTCGCTGCTTGTAATTTTGAAAATTATGTCACAGAATACTTGCGGTGGATGCTGCGAATTTCTCTTTCTCGCTCGATCCTCATTTTCCTCCCTATTCTCTTCACACCGACCGAAAGCTGTCTCGGGATGAACTGAAATTTTTCGAGGACTCGGTTGCCGAGGCTTTCGACGCATTTCCCCGCAACCAACTTGGGGGAATGAAAACGAGACGAAAACGATATAAAGAGCGAAAAAAGACGGGATGAAACGGGAAAAAATTAGAGAGCGAGGGAGCGCGTACAATAATAAATGGGAAAATTTTAGTCCAGTCCGGATCTCGTTAAAACGAAACGATGTTTGAAACGTCAAGTATAACGTCAATGGATATCCTTCGACCATTTACTTTGTATAAAAATCATTTCTCTCCGAGCCTCGAGTTCATACATGAACTTGAGATTTCTTTTTCTTTTGGCTGAGGGAACCAAACTTTATCGAACCTACTACAAAAATCTCTTCTTTCTGTTATTCGAAACGGACTGAAAGAAGCTTAACCGCGGGTGCTGAAAAAGAATCAAAACCGTGAAAAATTTTAATAGTCTTTGTGGTTTGTCTTCAATCTTTCGACGTCATTAAAAATAATATGGTACTTTATAAAATTTGAGTTTTACATCAATGACGCGTGGAGTTTCGGGAAAATTCATCGAATTCGATGACTTTTGCTGTAGAAAAAATGTCTCAAGATTAATTACACCGACCGATTGTCGTCGTGACAAAATTAAATACGCAATACGAGAGGGAAACTTAAAGAAAACGTATGAATAAATACGAGAAAGTGGAGAAAAACGACGAAAACTTTTTTTCCAAGTCCCTGGACGAGAAGAACGTGAACGACCCAGATCGTGGGATTTCTGGGAGCGTGTAATTTCCTCGAAAGGAATATACACCATGAGGACAAATACACGTAGGGATAGGACAACGAGGAGTAAGGAATAAAGACGGAAACTAGTCCGCCAAGCATGAAACGTCCGGTGCTTGAAAATGTGTATTGCCATCCTGCAGCTCTTACCACACGGATAAACATGGGAGCGAACTGCGAGTCCAGAGTAGATATTTCAACGTTATTTCTGAGACCTGGCAATTTAATGGTATTTTAGGTGGTATTGGGTCCATGGGATAGTTGAGAAGGACACGATCAACATTTGCGGAAAGATAAAAAAAATATATATAGAAAATAAAAGAACGGTGTACGGTTGATAGTGAGCGTTGAAAACATAGTGGTATAAGCCCGTGTATGGTCAGCCGCAAAATGACCATTTTCCCATCGCCGTTGAAGGACCTTCTCCGTATCACTAACTCTTCTACTTACGTTCACCGGGACTCGCCGTTATTCAGGGAAGGTGAATTTTATTTATCATTTACACGAAAAATTGTTGAATTTTCAAACGTAACGATTGCGTGGGAATGATTAAAATTTACTCGACTGCGCAAAACTTTGGAAAACTGCAATTGTTGCTGAAAATTGTCTCACAAAAAAATGTAACGTAGGATTTTTCTATCAACTAAATTTTCTACTTCCGTTAGGTTGATCCTTTAAATTCGCTCGTGACAGATAAACGAACGCGCGCAATGAGGTCAATCTCGCCACCGTGAGAATTGGCTTCATCGTCTACACGAGGTTGTTATCCTCGCACGCTACGTGTCAAGAGCTAATTTAGTTTAGTTTAAACGCAAAATAGAGAACAATGACGTTTGAAACACCCGACGAGCCCGGCGAGATAGCGTATATAACGAATATAATACTCGTGTGTGTCTCTCGTGTAAAGTCACGGAGCACCGCGATGTACCTACCAAACACTTGGACACGGTCGTCGTCGCGTTGCCGCTCGCGCTACGGTAATTAGAAGTGTGAAAATTATCGTGCGTTTCCTATATATACATGGTAAAGGAAAATAAGCTCGGCTGCCCCAACTTTACGACAGTTGAAGGGTCGACAATATTGTGTCCCTTCCCTCCGAATATTATTACGTAATACCTTATTACCTTATTACGTAACTCTCCTCTTACCGGAAGTAATTGGCACTGCTTTTACACCAAAGCCAAATTTTCACCGTATTATTACTTTAAATTATTATTATTATTGCTTCGTAACGTAAAATAAAACATCAAAATAAAATTACCAATTTCAAGAAAGTTTTGACCCTCCGTTGCATCAAAATTTATCAATTTTCTTCATATCGGACTAGATCAAGTTCACATGTTCGAATCAATACCTTCTTTTGGAATTTCTGTCTCAACATAATTTTTCATGATTACTTTTTATTAAAAATCTCAACAATATTGAAACATTTTCAAATTGTGCTTTTTGAAGTAAATCAAATGATCACTTTGCACGATTTTTTTTCCGCTCCGAAAAAGGCTCCGGGTCATGTCCGTTCACGCGTTCGACACATGTGTATGCCAACGACGAAAGATGAATCCAGAATATTCAATCGATCGTTCCAAAAACCATTTTTTTTTTGCAACAATTTTTTTTTTACCAGAACATATTTCTTGATTATCGTGATTTTTCCAAAAGTCTCTACACAGCCGAATAAATATTTAGCGCGGGAGGGAATTTAGTAGGATGTTCCTCGTACGCGAGCATTAACGAGCCGACCTCTGGAGTGAGGTCAACCGGCAATTTTGCACACTCGTGGTATGAAAGCTTAGCGGTGTAGCTACGTTATGAATGAACTTGTACAACGTTTGCACGGTGCTTTCTCATAGTGAGTACCTTTGCGAGAGTTCGCCTAAACAAAAGGGAGAAGGCTACGAAACGCATGCATGGTGTTGCGTAACAAGCGCGAGCACATAAGCGGAGAAGCAGAGATGAATATATCGTGCTTTATATTCGTCGCATGCGTGAACCTGATGCGCTCTTTTACCGGCGAAATCTGAGAATTTTTGGACTCGTACTCGGCGCAACAGAGCCTGCTGGTACGTTTGGATCCTTCGGGAAGCTTTCATTCTTTTCGAATGTTCATTTAATGATTAAGCGAAGAAAAATTGACGCTGTTTGTTGCGAAAAAATTTAATTCCACAAAGTCGAATTTTTCATAATAAAGATCGTATCGCGTTAAGGTGCCTGTAGCTCTTTCTAGAATTTGCCGTCCACGCAGATAACATTGACAGTTGCATGTTTCAAGAAAAATTAGTCTGGTCGTTCGATCGAGGTTTGAACAATTATTTTTATTCACAAACAAATATACAAGTTGGACCGGCATCACAATAGCTGAACGTTATCGGAGGTCTCAAACGGGGAGCGTTGTTGGGACTTGCCCCAATCCACTGCGCTTTGTCCATTATCGCAAAACCGCTTAATTTCCGGAGTAACGCTTTGGAACGACGTTGATGCGACTGGCAAACCCGATACAATCGTAGAACATTCTCTGCGCCATTGAATGCTGATAGTTAACGGAGAAGGAGCCTCGAAAACTCGAGGAAATACGTAGTTGACCTTGAAAGTGAAAGTTGACTATAAAATGAATCAGAAAACTGCATCGTTCGTTTATTCAACTGCGGAACTCAACGAAGAGAGATTCAAGTTTATGAAGTTGAAAAAACTGACTGGCCAAATCGTAAGAAATCACGAAATAGACGTTGCGTTGTAATTTTTCCGAGGATCCAACGTGCTCGATTGCACTTTATGAAAAGTTCAACAACAATTGGTCATGCCACGTCCAGTGGTTGCAACGAACGAGGAGGTGCGAAGGTACATGCGAAACGGAAGAGAGAATGGTATTCGTGACAGGAGCACGATATCTGTGGGATTGTGATCGACCGCTTATTACGTATGCTGTCTCATCAGATCGTATTATATTTGGTTAGTTATTCCGAGAGCTGCCCGAAGTCAGTTAACTTGGCCAAAATGCACCAGTATGGACTGTATGTTAATATTCGCTGGTACTAGAGTTCACGTACCACGTGATACATTAGCCATAATAACGGACGAGACTTTTAGACGAAGAATACCCGATTGCCGGAACTCTCCCTCTCCAAAGTTGTTGCTCCCACCTCGAAAGCCGCCGCCCTCGCTACTATCGCGAGCGTGTCAAGAGTGAAATTTTCACCCCCGCGCACAAACAGCCTTCTCTCGCGATCGTAATATCCCCCGGAACAGCAATCAAACTTCAACTTCGTAACAAGCACACCCTGAAGTCCCCACTAAACGCCTTTGCATATTGAGCACTGTAAACTATGCGATATGGAATTATATATGCTGCCATTCTCATGGATCATCGGAACAAAGAAACGCGATAGCATACCCGAGGATATCATATACATGGATTCTTGTATATGCAGCCACGAAACAACTCAATTCGTGGCGAGGCCATGATTAATGAACTTCACAGCCCGAGATAGACAGACGTGTATCAAGCTGCTTTTGCTGCTTCTCTTTTCAAACTCAATCCACCGAGCCATAACCGTAGCAAATTAATCCTCATTACCTTGCCTTTTCTTTTGCTAATTTTAACCTCCACCAGCGTGCCTCTCTGAATATGGATTTTCTGGTTGTAGAAAAAACCAGCATAAGAATAATTCATCCGACTCCTGTCAGATCTGACGAGAACCCGATATTTTTTCCATTTTTTTTACATTCATATTGAAAGCTTGTATGAATAATTGTCTGCCAGCTCCTCGGCCTCAAAACGAGATGAGGAAGCTTTTTGCTTTTTTCGACTCTCAATACGATCACGTCACAAGGTAAAATCTCAAGAATTTTTATTGAATATATATATAAATGATAGCACTCTCAAATGATTGCTAATTTTAGAGCCGTGACGAAGCGAGCGCATATGTGCCAGCAGTGCTGTCGCACGAAGCCACGAAATATTCGTCATTGTTGAAATTGCCAACATTCACAACAGGCGTCGCGGACATTTCAGACGAGTATCACCGTACAAATGATTTCCTCGTGAAATTGTTGTACGAAAAGCTGCTTCATGCCCAACGTACGTATGTGGAAGAAGCAGAAATGATGAATAGACATTTCCGGACAGTGGGAATGCAGTGCGGTACGAGTCCCTCGGAATCGTACGTATGATTATCGTTGGCAGACATTTCATTTCACGCGGCAAAAGGTTCACCTGAAACACGCCCGAACACGCGATGACATACAATATTTGTCGACTCGGTGAGCGAAATGGAGGGCGGGGAAGCGAGGAAGAGAGAAATATGACGAGCCGCGACCATCAGCTAATATAGCAAATTGAATGTTCGATTCTATCTGTGAGTAACGTTGCCACAGATTGTCGGATATGCACGCTGACGTGCGTCCTTTGTTGCGCTATTTTATTCGATAATCACTCATCCCCTCCCCCTTTTGCCTCCCCGAGCTCCGAAATACTTTGTTCCTAAATTTGTTTTCCACAACACGAGAGACGAGCCTGCCACACGTCCTCGTTCTCTAGCCGGACCACACTCGCGTTTGATAACAAAAAAGCCAACACTTTGTGTTCTTGATAAGGGCAAAGAGAAAGAAAGAGAAGGATGACGACGTGCTTATGCGTCAACCATGCGGTGTAACTTTTGCGAGAATCTACTGTACGCCTCGAGAATATTCCGAAGCTCTACACGCCGTGATGTGTCGTGGAAAATGCCGGTAAAGCATGGGTTAAGCCGCGCGAGAAAACAGATCGCAAGGCACACCCAGCTCTTCGGTTAACCCCTCATATCCTCCGATTTGCATAGGGCGACCACAGTGATTCCGAGTGTGTCATAAATATTCAATGAAACTTTTCGTTGTTTTGTGCTTTTTCTTTAGTTTTTTTTTTTTTCTCCGTTCGGTACTCCGCGGCGCTACAATTCCTAGAGCGTTTCTTGGATGTATTATTCCGAGCCGGAAGCAATTGGTCCCGCACGTTTTCTCCCTGTTCTTCTTTCCATTATCGCGACGCGAGCGTGACGGATTTCACTTTCCCGTTTTCAACGTCGACCCTCTCGCCGGAACCGATCGAACCGCAAACCAGTTTAACTGTATACAGAGATACATTGACGAGTCGGGCTTTATCCTGTTAGATCAGCGTCTACGTGGTGACACTTCTCCAATCCGATGGAAGCCTGGATTTGTCCGAGGAAAGAGATTGACCCGCGGTTTATCGCGAAACGATGATTTTATTCACCAGCCTTCCTGCTGTATACCATTTGCTCGGCGAAGCTGGAACAAAAAAATACGACGATCCAACGTCGAAAGTTCCCAACACCCCGTAATTTTTCGTTCATTGTTTTTCATTGAATATTTAAACGAATACAAAATTCTTCGTACATTTGCAAAAAGGATACTGATGAACAGAATTTCGAGGCGATAGATAGGAAAATAATAGTTGTTCGTTACCCCTTCGTGCGTTATAATATTTAATTAGACCCTTTGTTCCATTTAGTCAGACCCTGCATCGCCTGTAATTATCGAACATGTAGTATCGAAATGAATAGAAAATATTACTTGTTATTGTTGGTTTCTTTCAAAGGAACGAGAATTCACTGGCGGCGGTCTCGTTGATGTGTTCTTCTCGCGCGCATGCATGAATCTCGTGTCATCTCTCTGACTCTACGTCTGCTTCTCTGGCTTTCTCTCTCTCTCTCTCTCTCTTTTCGCTCTGTCGCTCCCTCGCAATTCGCTCGGCATCATTATCACCGCGCCGAGATAGATCGTTATTGCTGATTAAGGGAGCAACGCCGTACATTCGTCACAAGCAGCAACGAATGCCAAGGCCGCATTCGAAGCTTTTCCCGTTAATTACCGAGCGACGAAGCTAAATGAGCAACTTATGTTAGTAATTGCGGATCGCTGGAGCGTCGATTTACCCGGATAATATTGCTATTTGCACTGCGTCCCGTAATCCACCTACTCGTTTCAGAATATTCATTCAATTAACAGATTTACCAAAAGAAAACGGATCCCTTAAGAATCGTACGTCTCCATCAAAGAAAACATCGACGTTGGTGAATTTTGATGGCAGTATCGCGTCATTTGATCCTGCCAAAGGCTTTTGTCTTGCGCAACGGTATATGCTTGAGTTTCCGCTTTCAAAGTGGGGTTAAAAGGGTTATGGACTACTAAAAGAACAGCCTAACTTGGTAAGTACAGAGTACTCCAGATCATCGGATATTGATGACTTTGTTGCAGTACTGACCGAAACTTGGCGGTGCCCGCAAGGACACTTCTCATCAGTCGTGAACGCAAAGGTTTTTCAACCTTCGTTAAAAGGGTTAAGCAATAAGGACAAGGGACATGAATTTTTGAGCTCATCGTCGGCCCTTAAAAAACTTCAGAGCCCTTAATTCTTAAAGCATGAATGTTCAAGCCAACTGCATGCTATTTTATTCATAATCGACATGCATGGCACGTTAGTTCTTCGCCCTTTTCTGCGCGGGGACGAGATCGGGAAAAAGGTACTACGATAATCGCGCAAGCAACGTTCGAGACCCGAGCAACGAAATACCTCGAAATCCCAAAGCGATGCGTACTCCATGAAGTTTTCCGTTCATAAATATATACGTATACAACCGCATCACGAAACAGTCCGTGCCACATGCTCCTCGGGGATTCAAGCCGTGGCAAGAGCGAGCAAAGCGTCCCAACTCGGCACTATTTTGAAACTCACTTGGAAAATGAATGATAAAACGCGCGCGGGCAAGTCCTACTATATGTCTAGAAATGTACAGGTATATCGCTGGAGAAACGTGGACCCGCGACCACCGTACGAGAGTAAAATTGTTCGGGGCTGAGACCAGACGCAGGTGCTGTCCCAAACTTTTCAGTAGTATAAATACGATGCTGGATGTTTTATACGGTTTCTAAAAAACTGTACATACCTCCGTGTCTCCTCGCTTTCTCCTTTATGAAGAGTATACGAAACAGGTCAAGCGAACCCACTTTTGAACTGAATTCTTTTTATCAGTTCGAACCTCCAAGACTATCTTGTATTTCTGGGGAGCAAGGAAAAAAATACGAGGCTTTCGACAATCGTTATTGTCGTTATAAATTCATTGACCAATATTTTCTTTTTTTTTATAACAAAAAAAATGAAAATTACCACGTTATAGTTTAATCAGGAAACGTAAAGTAATGCGACAAAAGTTCCACAAATTATTGTTTTTATTTTTTTTATTTTTTTTTTTGTTGCAAAGCATTTTTTGGGCCACAGTCTTTATATTTTGCTTGCGTAGGTGCGAGGACAAGTAATTAAGTTGGAATAAAATTGAAGCCTCAACTTTTGTTCACTGTATTTATCGGAAAAAGGTTGCGGGTTGGAACGGTGGGTCTTTTCGTGACAATCATGGCATTTTCCCTTTCCGTTATTCAGGTTTGTCTACTTTATTCTTTTTCATCCGCGTTTTGTGTGTCCACTTTTTTGCCATCTCATACCGCGAAGTAATGCACTTTATCGGACACACGATGCATCAACGGAGGCTTGCGGCGTACCGCGCATGGGTATTCGTTTTAGTTCATAGAGAATTAATCGTCGAGTTGCTCGCTCCAGCCAGAGTTATACGGTTTCCCGCCTCGTCTTTCATGGTCTTTATCTACGCAGCAGGTGCGCAAAATTTTCAGTAGGTCACATTTTATTTCACCGTTTTCTCAAAGCGAATCAAAAAAAAAATTATTCAACGGGCTGAAGCTCGAAAAAAATTGAATACAACGAAGAAGTGGAAAAAAACTTTTGAAACGTCTGTTCAGTAAGGACTCATTGCAATAAAAATGTCAAGAAGCATCATTCCCTATCGAAAATTTATTTCTGAAGAACAACAAATTTTGCTTCAAACAATTATCGCATGGCAAATTCAATGAGAACGACGTGTACGGAAATGTTGAAGGAATATCTTGAAAGATAAATCACATAATCCCCGTATTATTTTTCACGTGCTGACGTGCCATACAAGCACAAACGACAGTGTCGTAGTTGGCGGAGCCGAGGGTATTTCTCTGCCTTTATATTCGTATGCAAACGAAGGGCAGACGTTGCGAACTGTAGCCCAGTAAAAGCTCGGTAAACTATAAGTGAAACGCGAGACAGAGTTAACGACCGAGGGCTTCCAGGATTATCAACGGGCTTGCGAACGTTATGTCTCTCAGGTATAGACACGGTTATATGCGCATGAAACACACGACATGTGAAAGAGTACATAAACATAGAAAAAGATCAGCTATTTCGAGCTTGCCAACAAACGCTCTATCGAAGATTAAAAAAGAACAAAAATTCTAGATCACCTGGTTCTACTGAATCTATCTCAAGCCATTTCGAGTACCAATTAACAATATCTGAACTGTGTCAGATATGAAGGAACAATTAAACACAATTCCCAATATCACAGAAATGCACTTTAGAGGTTATTGAAGAAAATTTGATCGGCATATTCGGCGGCTACGTCAGTTGCTGCAACACAGAAAAAGGGATTCAGATCCAGCATTGTGAAAGCTCTAGTTATCGTCTTTTTATATCCATGAATATATCTGCCCGGAATATATCTGTCCAGATCTTCTTAATGCTCATTTTTCGAACATGTGTACGCTGATTGTATGGGAAGTTAAGCGGAGGAGAAAGTTATACGATGAGATGAAACTCGACAGAATTCATCTTGATGAGCATCGTTTCAGCTTTAAAACTCTGAGTCACTACGGTTTTTCGAATTAAGGGCATGAGAGCATGAAGAACACTGGATTCCCGTCGCTCAGGACGCTTTTCTTCGTTCAGAAACATTCGATTCTCGAGCGAATGAAATTTGATTTATTCGTTACCCTCTCACAACCTTCGGAGCAGTCTCCTCTTACTCTATGCCCAGTTATTTCTGTTGTCACAGCTGAAAGTCGTGCTATAGAGTGAAGAGGCGCATGCTCTGTTTCTTTACTTTGGTGTGTTACATTGAAGGCTGTATAGCCAACGTTAAATTTTTAGAGACCGAGTATTGCTCAATCCCAGTCGTAACCCAGGACATAGAGAGCGGATACTGAAAACAAAACAACAGAACGTTCGTTTCCCTTCGACATACACGTCCAGATTCTCTTTCGTTGAATTTGTTCGTTTACAGAATCTCGGTGGTACTCGCGGCCTACTTCGGACAATTGACATATGCGGTATTTGTGTAAATGAAACCAACAAGCTGCGGCTTCACGTACGGAAACTGGATGTTGTCGTTTCCGATATTTTCGTGTCTACATACAATACTCGGGTAGCTATGGAGGCAACAATGCGAATGTGAGCAGGTTATCCGGTTTTTGATCGTTTCAACTCTCTCACAATCGCCGTTACCGCATTTTTTGGCAGCTTGTCAAAACAATCGTTCGACGACTACAATTCATGGAGCTCGTCCGTTATCACATGGACAAGGTAAATAACCGAGCTTAGTATTCAATGCCTACAAATTATTGTGGTTCCAGTCTATCATGATCGGCCATTTAAGCTCCGTGAGCTTTAAACGATGCTTTACGGGGACTGTTTCTTGCTAAGTGATGATGAAGCGTGATTTGGTTATCGAATTTGGTAACCTCTCACTGCTAACGAGCTCATCTCCTTGTCGAGTGTAATACGGCTGATGGACTAAACAGTCAAGTGATTCTGGCGTGACCCCAAGCTGGAGTACCATCGGGGATCCGCCAAGATAAGCCGCAGCGTTTCATCAGTACGCACGCATACGAACGGTACAGGAAGCCGATTCTCCAAGTGCCGAGTAACATTGTTGTAACTCGTGACTTTGGTACTCGTGCTTTCTCTCGAGCTAACAGCTTCTTCACAGGCTTGTGATGAATGAGATGTCCCAATGGGCAGTAAATTCGCAACGACCAGCCTATCCATCTACGACCGCGAAACTGCGAGGAGCTAGCCGAGCTAGAGGCAGCCATAAACTGGAGCAGCGTATGTTGGTTGACCGGCTCTTCGCGTACCACTGTTCAACCGGTGAAGCACCAATTTGATGCAAACCGCAGTTCTATCTAATCTCCAAGCCCGCTAAACAAACGAGGATGTAGCGCTCTCGCCTTTGTTTAACCTTGAGATAGAAACGTGGCACGTCTTGCTCAACACCATTTCTGGACATCGATAACATGCCAGAGATAAGGCTTATTCTGGCACAACCTGCTAAGTGGCTTTTCATGTAGCGCTTGGTCATCGTTGACAATTTTCAACTATTGATGTGATCCGATTGGCTATTGTTTTACCGTTGAGAGTCCCAATCAACGCTCAACCTCCAGCGCATCAAGGTAAACACAAAATGCTCGAACCTTTTTGCATTTTTATTCAATAATGTCTCTTCCATCAAACTTGTTATTCTAAGAATATTTTTTTGGGTGGTACCCAGTGAAATACGCGGGTTTAATAGATCGTAGTTCCGGGATCGGGATGATGGATGGTCGAGGGGTTCTGAGAAGCTTGACATAACCTCGAGATCGACAATACGTAGCAGGTGAGGCGCCACCTATCGCTATACTACATTTCACACTCGAGCTCTTGTCGCGATAACGATTATGCTGACAGGATGAAAATAGAGCGAAGTGAAGAAGGGCAGAGATGGGCCTCTCACGTTAAGCATTGCTGTGATAGCGCACGACCGGCTTACCTGCACCTTTTTTTTCTTTGTACTCGGCCTCACCTTGGGCTACGTGTTCCATCTTGTCTAGTCTGACGTCCGCATCTCTCTTGTTCAGCTACTCTTGTGTAATCATTTCCATGCGATGGTGTCCCCGTTATTCAAGTCTCTTCCTACTTCCTCCATCCAGAATTTTTTTTTGTTAGGTTTTGTTTGGGTGGAGAGAATTGCTGACGGGTTGATGGTGAATTTCGTTGAGTTGTCTAGCGCAGAGCAACAAGACTCTAAGGGCTCTTGCACTTTTCATCGTTGGCCAAGAATGCCAGAGTCTCATAGACTCGAGTAGAAATCCATAACCGAGTGACCCTCTAAACTCTTATCGTTAAGGCACACAAGCCTTGTGGTTACATCGTCTTCTAGCTTTACCAACACGTATGCTCAATACAGACGAACATTCCCACGCTACTTTTCATACCTTGAAAGAAATATCAACAAAAACTCTGGCCTGGAAGTCTCACGAATGTTTCAGCCCATTCTTCATGCATGCACGACGTGAGAACGTTTTACCAATTTTTTTTTTGAATGCAACGCTTTATGTTGCACTCCTGCAGGCCAGGCTAGTATTCATCATCTTCTCCCTGACGCACGCGACATTCAATAACAGTTCGGACTTCCGCATCTTCGATCGCACAAGCAGCGAGTGTACGTTTTATATTTTATGAGCAACTTCGTTACTATCTCCAGCACTAGGTACCATCAGGCCCACAGTGTAGGAGTCTCCTAAGTATCGATCTCACCCACAATAGGTCGAAACTGCGCGTCCTTATTTTTTTCTTCTGCCATAAGCTCCTGTTAGCCGGACCACGAATCATGACAGCCTCATCTCGATCTGTCAGGTGTATCCCTTTTCTTAACAACCCCTTTCGCGCCTGACTGGCGATAAGGTTCCTGTTGCAGACTCGTGGATCCAAGCGCCGATGATGAATACCCTGATGAACATGTTCCACCGAACCATACAACGCCCCGAGTATAAAGGGTCAAGGGTAGATTCTGTGGGATCTCCACCTTGTATGCCGAAAACAGTGCTCCAGGGCGAACACCACATCCTTGATGTAATTCAGTCTTGGCATGGTAGAGCTCTACAATCTACAGCTCGAGTCAGCAAAGGCAAGGCGTCGAGTTTGAAATGCAAAGATGATGCCTCGGGCTATGGGAACTGTGTACCACCCCCACTGGGTCTGGGCGGTTGGAAACGCCTGAAAAATGCAAGGAAAAACTCCGATTGAATTCTCACCGCTCAACTCAATTTTTACAACTCACTGCCGAGCGTTTCTCGATAGGAAATTAATTCGATTACTGACGTGTCAATATAAAAAGGTTGCGATTCGATTTCGCCACCCGTCATTAAATAATTGGAACGCATAACTCAACTCTTTCGAAAGTGGATGATCAAAGTATTTCTCGTTACTTTGGAAACCCATCTCTGATCCTGAAGGATTTCACTCGTCGAAGTTTCTCCGAGGCGCTATTGGGAATACGATTAGCTATATTCCATCATAAGTGCGGAGATGGAAAAACTAGTGAAGCCTAAACACTGAATGATGGAGGTATGGAAATTGAGGAAGAGAAAAAGAGTACGGATGCTTCCATCGAATCCAAGCCTACCTTTCCCTTCGGTTGAAATGGAGATGTGAATTGGATCGTGGCCAAAGAGCTGGAGAGGAATCGACGAATATTTCTTTCTCTGTCTTTTCAGCGAGGATACCGGTACGTCCTACGGTCTCGATATCGTATGTTTCCATGCTGTTTGTTCCCCTGAAGTCTATCGATCACCCTCACCCTTATCGGATTCGATTTATCTACTCTGCTGCTCTCCCCTTTCCCCGATCCTCCTCGTTTGTTTAATCGCTATTTCTCACTTTTTCCCGGGGTCAAGTTAAATCCCTGTTGACGATCATGTTTTGCAGTACATGCCCTAACATTTCAATACACACAAACGAGAACATCAACAGTTACTTTTCGCTGACGTTGCAAATAGTTTTCGCAAGATTTCCTTCGTTCTTAACATTTTCTTCAGGTACGTAATCCGAGCACCTTTCAGCTGTTTTCTAATTTGTCACAACGCCAACTTCTTCTCCGAAACTTTACACCACTCCTAAAGAAAAAAAAAACCCGGAGAAAAAAATTAAGTTCTACGGTGGACTTGAGCTTACGTTGATTAGAAGAGTCCTCTTAATGGTAAACCCTCGTGTTTGCCTTGGGGATTTCTCGTAATACAAACATTTCTTTTATCCTCAGGGGGTCAAAAGAAATTGTAATCTCGTCCAGAGTCGTCTGTTATTTCGGAGTTAACATCCGGGACTTTCTGGTGAAATTCAGTGCAAAACGAAATGAACTTGCAATCATATAATACCTTGTCCAGCACGGTTTATCGACGGAATAATTTCACAGACGTTTTCAGTGTGCCAGCTAGCATTCTGTATGCGGAACAGTGGACAAAAAAAACAAATAAACTTGTCTCAATCTCTCAGTTCAATCGTGCGATTGTAAAATCACCAATTTTCGGCCAGTGCTAGAGGCACTAAAAATAAATCGATGTAATTGCATCTTTTGTGGGAGAGCGAAGCCCACGCGAGTGGAGTAAATACATTTTATTTCCCTCTACAAAGTGTTGTTCCTAGAATTTTCATTATTTACAAATAGCCAAACTCCCTGTGGCTGAGAAGGTTGAGGCATTGCTCTCGCTCGATGATTATTTCACTTCGCACTAAATTGGCTGCCTCTGTTCACGATACGTTACAGAAAAAGTAAACAGGAACATTTATCCTCAGGAGTTGTTCGTGGAATGAGGCTATGAATCGTGAGAGTATTTTATTCAAACACCAAATATTTTTTCAATTCTTTGCTATTCGCTGGGCATAGAAGCACGTGGAAATAAAATCTATGGATGACACTGAGTCTGAGAAATAGACTAAGCCATGAGTGCATTTACCCGACTGTCTCGTGCACCCTTGGCAGTCTGGAAAACTTTCATATGCACGTACCAGGCACATATTTAACGAAAAAAAAAAAAAAATGGTGCGAAGGCGTGGTTGGTACGACGGCAGAATAAATGGAATGTGACATTTGAAGTTTCATTTTCGTATTCAACCTTTTCTCGAGAAAAAAAAGTGCAACTTATGCTCACAACGTGATAGGAAGATTGTGCTCAGGAAAACGATTACACGTAGCTAAATTATTGAAAAATCGAGGCTCCAGAACTAGAGACAATGTAGAGCTGCAGATCGACGAGGGATGACTGCAACCGGATAAAATATCGAGGCTGATGCCGTAAGCGGAATCATGATACTTGGCTTCAGCCACGTTCATTCATAATGTACACTTCGATCGAACTGCCCACCGTTACGGTAGACATCGAGTGCCAACGTATATAGCTGCCTGTCAATTGCATTTCTGACCCTACATTAGCCAACTGCTCCCTTGAAATCCCAGAATATTTACCGATGGAAGAGCTCCCTTATTCTTCACATATTCTAACGTCCACTTAACCGCTGCCACCAAGTCTACCCCATTGTGTCATCTCGTCTTCAAAGGTCTGATCGATATAGAGTGGGCTCTGCGTATTTTTTTTTTTT